>SNQJ01S0061177.1:2005-26194 GCA_010110895.2 Picea sitchensis | reverse complement strand
TACCAGTAAAAGCTTCTTCAGGTGTACTCATGCCAAGTATTCTATGAGGACAACGGTTCTGCACATAAACTGCAGTATTGCATGCTTCTACCCAAAAATGCAATGGTAGGCCCTGATCATGAAACATCGCTCATGCTGCACGCATGATTGTTCTGTTCTTTCTCTCCGCGACCCCATTTTGCTATGGGTTATGAGGTGCTATGAGTTCTCTTCAAATTCCTTCTCTGCTGCAGAATTCTTTGAATTCATTAGAGATGTACTCTCCACCATTATCACTCCTTAGAGCTTTCACTTGCTTCCCCGACTCTTTCTCCACCAATGCTTTAAACTCATAGAACTTTGAGAATGTTTGATCCTTCTTCTGCATGAAGAATATCCAGCATTTACGAGAAAATTCATCAACAAAAATAACATAATACCTGTGTTTTGCTGTTGAAGCAACCAGGAATGGTCCACACACATCTGTGTGAATTATCTCGAGGATCACCAAAGCATGGTTCTCCTTTTCATGAAAGGTGGTCTTTACATACTTCCCGAGGATGCACCCCTTGCACTGATCTGACTGAGCAAGTGTTCCCCTTGGAAGTCCAATAGATATTTGTTGCATGATCTTCAAGGCTCCATGATGAAGATGGCCCAATATCCTATGCCATAATTCTCCCTCATCCCGGCTCACCATTTTTTCTTCCTTGCTTATCATGGAACTGAATCCATCTACCTCCAACATGTAGAGATTATTAACTCTAATCCTTATCTTCTTGACTTGACCCGTTGCTTTATGTCACAGATATGATTTTCCACTACTAAAAATAACATCATAGCCTTTGTCCTCGAACATTGTGACCGAGACCAAGTTTTTCTTCAAACCTAGAACATGCATAACATTTTCCAATTGAAATGGTTTACCTGACTCCCTCTTAAAAATAATGGTACCAATACCAGTCACACTGTATTGTCCATCGTCGCCCATCTCTATATGATTTTGAGATCATTCTCCTCCAAGTCAATGAAAGACTCTTTATCTCCCGTCATGTGGAAGGAAGCGACAATATCCAAATACCACACCAATCCTAATGCACTTGATGCCATGCATGTGATCAAAGTGATGTCAAGATCAAATTGTGAGACAAGAGCCTCACCAGTTGTAGCTCCAGCAACCATCTTGTTCTTCTTCTTCTGCGAACAGTTAGTAGCAAGATGCCCATGTTTGTGACAATGAAAACACTTCACCTTGGACAAATCCAGCTTCTTGACTTTAGACTCAGATTTTGATTGGGATTTATTCCATTTCCCTTTCCTTGCCTTTGCAGTCAAATCACAATCCTCTTCATCATCATGCTTTGATGAAGATCCATCTCTGGTGTTCCGACTAAATTCCTCCTGCACTAGATCCGACCATAGTCGTTCCCAATCCGACAATTTTTCCCTTCCATTGACAGAGTCTTGATAACTGTGCCAACTTTTGGGAAGTCCTAGGAGTGCCAAGCTCACCAAATCATCAACAATGAAGTTCACACCCTGCCTTTGTGTAGCCTGTGAACTTTCTTGGGAAGTTTTCACCCTGTTCCACTATAGGGTGAGGGAAGTTCGCACCCTGCTAGTACACTTTCCTGCAAACTTGCCTGTGATGTTCGCACTATACTCCATTGTAGGGTGAGGGGTGTTCACACTTTTCTTGTGTATTTTCCTATGAGAATGACAATGAAGTTGGTACCCTAGAGTTCACACCTTGCCTATGACGGGACCTGCGAGAATGCAATTATGTTCTCACATCACTTTCATCGCTCCGTGGCCTCTGTGGCTCTGATACCATGTAGAAATTACGATACCCAAATGAGTATTCCTGCGATTCTCCTGATCTAACAAGTTCTGCTATTGTTAAATACATAATCGCTTCTACTATTATTATTGCGGAAGAAATTAAACCACGATCACAACCATAAGCACAAAGAAAAATATCAATAGCACATAACACATAAGTTTTCTGGAAAAGCGTAAAGCTAAAAACCCCACTATCATATATTATGAAAATGATGAATCATGAAACAATCTCATACAAAGATCTAATCCAAGATCTCTCAGTACAATACAATCGTCTCACACTGTCATACACAAATCAAAAAATACATGTGCCAATTTTCATGTCTAGACAGCCTGCCTCCTCTGCACAAACTCTGCAATCCGAATTCTCACAATGATACTCGTGATCCTAGAATTTCCTCATTTTCACATGCTCATAAGCATATCCAATGCATGTGTGATCAAATCATAACTGATAGCCAACTGTCCCTTTCACCTGTTATCTCAACCGGTGTCCATTGGATTGACATGCATGTAGTTAACTATGGCAAGTCTTCAGTTGCATGTGAGTTAACTGATTTTGAATTAATGAATAATTGATTCACTAAACTCGCACTAATACAACTAAGCTTAACTCACTTAACTACACTTATGATTCTGTTACAATTCCAAATCACTCAGTTATGAATGAGATAATAGATTAATATTTATCGTCTAATTTAATTAAGGGAAAAGTAAATTAGACACATGTTTCTTGTTGACTTTTCAACAGAGAGGGTATGCAGATATCTTCGTCGGGGATATGGATGCTTGCTATCAACATAGCAAGGTGTGTTATGTTGGGGTGACTCTGCTGGGGCTATGGACGCTTGCTGGTAGTGGAGAAATACCATAGCAAGTGAGTAAAGATAACTAAAATCTCCATGCTAGTGAACACTTTACTAGATTTTTTTCAAAATGGCATGAGTCAGGGTTACAGGAAACGAAAGAGGAATAAAGGTGGAAAACCCCACAGGCAGACCCAAAAGCATCAAATCAAGAATTTCAAATGCAAGGGTAAAAGAGGCTTTGATTTAAAACCAGTTGAGTTCTCCACCAGATTTCGTATCTGCCGAGCCTAAAGGGGGAACAAAGCTTCTTATTTCTCCCAATAAATCACCATTTGTTGAGCACTCAACACACCTTAAAAAATTTCTATGTCAAATTTCCTTTTTTGGGTACCACTTGATCTTTTGCTCTATCTAAATTTGAATTCAGTATGAAAATGATTCCTTTAGTTATCATTTTGTTTCTCATTTAAATCTCTCAAATTTTGCTTGAACATGTGGAAACCCATAACTTAAAAGATTAACATTTAAATAAATAATCGACAATAAAAAAAATTCCCCGACGTGCTCAAAGATTCGACATTGGGAAGAATTTAAAACTAAAAGAGAATCACTCAAGAGAACTGGGGTAGCCGAGAACCGATTTTTCGACATCGAAAAACAAAAGTCACTCTTTCATGAAAAGCATCACGCAAGGATATCTCTGATGACCAATCCCATCGACATCGGCAAAAGGTGAAAAGAGTAAGCATTGGACGAATAAAGAAACTATATCACCGATCGTCGACTCCCGAAACGTTTTCGACATTGGGGTTTTTTGAGGATGATAACCCACAAAGAAAATACGTGGTAGTTTTATCTTTGAAGGCCGATTCTCGATACATTTTACATATGACGAAATCGATCGGTGTTGAAGGTTTTTCATAGAAGGATATCAATGAAAATACAATGTAAGTATAATTTTGGGACTAACTTACAAGAAAATTTAGACAAAGAACACAATATATACACACCCAAAGGGAGAAACGATGCATCCATTTCAAGACTTTATATTAGATCCCCATCAAGCTCAGATTACATTCAACAGATATTGTCTACACCTTTTTAACCAATCAACCCATTTTACATTAAGAACATGAAAACTTGAAAAAAAAAAGGAGAAATATCAAAATTGTGGGTCATGTCTGAGAATACAAAGTGGAGTTCGTCACTCATGCCTCTTTTGCGTGTGACCTTCCTCCTCGGTTGCTTTGCGCACCTTGAGATGTTTTCATTTTTTGTTCTTCTGATAGTCTGTGTGCTTCGCGCAGCTATACCATTGTATATTGTGCTTCCAAAAGCGATTTCTTGAGCCATGTTATGTTCCCTTCACGGCCTTGCGAGGTTGACACCTCAAATATCTTTTCCACCAATTGTCGTCTTAATTCTCTATTTTCCTGGTAGAGTTCAGCAATGGCGAGTTGTCGCTACACTAACTGTTGATTCATCTCTCGAACGTTATAACCCAAGGCATCTGTCCTCCTCATTCTACTCCCGCTTCCCTGACTTGTACTTTCGATAGGTTCTAGCTAGATAGAATGCATAAGTAATTCCTCGACAGTCATTCTTGCACACGACTCGATCGGGATTTGGTTTTCACAAGCTTCCTTATTCTTCCTTGGCCTTCCTCTTCCCCGCGGTGTCTATTGTTGGGAAGGCATAGCTTCCAATGTTCATCCTCTGGACATAAATTATTCCACTTCAGCCTCCACATAGGGTGATATCATTGTTTTCTCATGTAGGTTGGAGTCTCCCTTGGAAGCCTCGGGAATGCCCGTTGTGAATAAGAACGAATCCCAGGAATTTTGGGGCTCAACCCTGGCGCTCCGACCACTTTGCATGCCCCGTATTGCATTTTGAGGAGTTCCCGTGGTGTAAAAACATATCTTTATTATGCATGGGGAACTTGACAAAGGCCCAAAGAGGAAAATTTGATCAGACTAGGCTCATGAGAAGAATTACCAACAGTGCACAAGCTCAGTTGATGAGTAGCACACATGCTGAGCATCCAAAATTTATAAAAGAGTGGATGGTGAGTGAAAGCATACCAAGGGACACTGGATTCATAGTGATGGGATATTTTGAAGCAATCTAAAGATTTTATGTGGCACATCTGTGCAACGAGTATGTTCTGGGGCATTCGAGATGCAACCGATAGGAGTTGCAGAGGGTGGGTGGTATGATCACCTTGATTTTTCATTTCCCTAGTATCCATGATGAGTTGATGATGGTTGATGTGCTTGCAGATGCAACTTTTGTTTGCAAAAATTTCCTCGACTTGAGGCGCCTAACAACTTCCCTTATGATAGGATCCGATTCTTTTGGAATATACTCGTACTTTCAGCACATGTTTGGCTCTGACATCCTTTCCCGACTCCAAGAGACAACCAACCACTGGCATGAATTTGACTCTCATGTTTTCCGTACCTGATCTTTCATGTTTTGGCGCGCGGATGTAACCCACCCCAACTAGAGAAAAAAATGACGACGCTAGTAGAAATGGTGAAGGCAATTCAAAGGGTTGCAGAGATCACGTAAGTATCAAACGACCAGGTTTAAGCAAGCTTTACAGGTATGCACCAATATGGATTCTTCACACTTACATTTTATACATATATTTTTCCAAGTGTTGTTCTACACGCAATCTCTAAATGATTATAATTTTGATTGCAGGAAATATGCCTCCGACTAATGAGAAAAATTGGCTCAGTATCCACATCGAGAAATCTAAGAGAAATTGGGTCAGAAAATCAATAAGATGATGAAGAATATCAGACTCCCCAAATTCGGCACACCCAACGACTTCAATGACTTGCGTGACATATTCAAATCTCACACCAAGCAAGATTCATTATGGGTCAAAGAGATAGCAAAGGTGACCAACACAGTTCCAAGACAAGTGCAACAATTTATGGAACACTCGATAAGAGCTCGGGTTGTCCTGCAACAGTTAAGCGTCAGTCTGGTGAAATATCGACCACATGCAGTAAAGATCAAAGAGATTTTCATCACTCCGATGGAACATCAGAAATTTCCATATTCCCACACCTGCGAGGAGTTGTTCATTAGTTGGTCAAAGTATGAGAAAAGTCACCCTTTCAAAGTAATAGCTTGATATGACTGTTGGAAAACTATTAGGAGAGAACGCCACGTGGTGAATTATGTTTTGTTTAAACTGCACTTTAGTTGTTGTTTTTAGTTAATTTTATGTTATAAATAAGAGCATCGATCGATTAGTTAAGGGTCGATGGTTGTTGCAAAAAAATCTCCTTTTCTGGTTTGTTAAGAATTATTTTGGAGCTACCCCTAATTGAGAAGTCCTTCTGGACTAGAGACAAGTTATATTTTCATCAAATGCACGTGTGATTGGGCATAGAGAAGAACTCTTTCCTATCTTGTATCATGAATTTATGTTGTAAAAAATAAGATCTATTAAAGATATTGTTAAGTTATCTGATGCAATTATTTACAGTTATTTTCTTTAATGATGAAGATGAATCGTTGTGTTATTATGTGATGGATGATTAGAGTATGTGAATTAATTTTATTACCATTATCCTATCACATATGTGTTTTATTTTTGATAATTAGTATCTCAGATAGTAATTGGATGCTCACATGGTTAATGTATTAGTACTAGGCATGTGGTATAAAATTGTTGCTTGCATGCTTGAGTAGCGGGTTATCCCAAGCTCAACCTCTTCTCCAATAGTTAAAATTAATCTCGTTTGATGCCAAGTTGGTTTATACCATCTTACATATTATATCGGTCTCACCTAAGAGAAAATATAAAAAGAGAAAGTCTGAACTGAAGGAGACGACTTCGCAAGAAAACGTAAATCCCATCGATTAAATTGGTCGGATCGCAAGATCTGGAGAACCATTCCACTATTATACGCTGCAGAGTCTAATTAGGCCTCAGTGGCGGGTTTGGTTCTTGCTATTGAACTAAATGGATTTAGGACCCATCAATAGTACCCAAATACAAAAGATACACTGAAATAAAGTGAGGAAAGAGGGAAATTGTCATGGGAAAACCCCCCCCTCAAGGTACAATGCATGTAAAAAGAAGAACTACAGTTGATAGGAAAATGTGTCCTTCACTCAAAGATGACTTCGCAGAGAATGGAAATTTTTATTAGTGAAGGTCTTGGTGAAGATGTCTTCCATATGTTTAGCTGAAGGATAGAACTGTAAGTCGATGATCCCCTCATGTACTAAGTACCGGATGTAGTTCATGTGGATCTCGATGTTCTTCATCCGCTTCCTCTGAACTAGATCTCTGTAGAACTTCAGGGTGCTCTGGTTTTCACACCAGATGATGATCGACTGATGAAACAAAATTCCAAACTCAATGAGAAAATGGTGTAGCCACATAGCCTGAATGGTTATGTTAACTACCCCTCTGTACTTTTCCTTGGCTGAAGATAGAGCAATGGAAGCTTGCTTCTTGCTCGACCAATAGATAGGCCCGAAACCAAGATCGAGTGAGTAACTAGATGTGGAATTCTAATCAGTTCTATCACCAACCCAATCAGAATCAGTAAACCCGATGAGATATAATGTAGAGTTAGTTGCATAATGAATCCCAAAGGTGATAGTTCCATGTACATGTCAAAGGATACACTTTGAAAATTTCTAATGTAGCTCATGTGGCTCCTGCATGAACCTGGAAACTACTCCAACTGCATATGAGAGGTATGTTTTGGAGTATGTGAGATACAACAAGCTCCCCACTAGTTGTATATACAATGTGCTGTCAACTAGTGGAGTCTCCCCACCATCCTCAAGTTTTACCCTTGATAGGAAAGGAGTCAGAGCAGACTTGCAGTCTATCATGTGAAATATCTCAAGGGTATATTGTCCATACTTGGCCTGAGACATTTTGATTCCTGATTCATCCTGACTGATCTCTAGTCCAAGGAAGAAGTGTAGAGGACCCATGTTCGTTATCAAAAACATGTCATGTAGAATCCCCTTGACTGCAACAATCACCAAATTTGACCAACCAATGATCATCAAATCATCAACATACAAAACTAAAAGTGGAACTGAATTAGTCATCCTGAGCATGTATACATTCAGGGCTGATTTATAATGTACAAATTTCTGTGACAATAGGTAGGAGTCCATATTGGCATAAAGGGACTTCTTTAGTCGACATACCAAAGATGAGTCCTACATAAATCCATTGGGCTGGTCCATGTAGATATCCTCAGAGAGATCACTGCCTCTCTCTCTCTCTCTCCTGCCCCCCCCNCTCTCCTCCCCCCTCTTCCCCCCTATCTCTCTCTCTCTATTCCCCTCTCAAAAGTGTGCGTGGATTTCTGGACTTAACAGGTTATTATCGCAAGTTTGTTAAGAATTATGGAAAGATTGCGGTCGCTCTCACTGCACTCCTTAAAAATAATTATTTCACCTGGACTAAAGCAACTTCTTAGGCTTTTAAAACCTTGAAGATGGCCATGTGCACCACTCTAGTCTTGGCCCTTCCTGATTTCACAAAGACCTTTGTCGTGGAATGTCATGCTTAAAGGAAAGGAATTGGCATTGTCCTTATGCAAGAGGGTTAGCCTGTGGCCTTTACCAGCAAACAACTGTCTCAATGAAATTTGGGCAAATCAATCTATGAAAAGGAAATATTGGCTATTCTGCATGTTTTTGATCTTTGGAACCCTTATCTATTGGGGAAACGCTTCCAAATTAAGACAGATCATCAAAGCCTCAAGTATTTTCTGGAACAATGCATTTCCTCCCCGGAGCAACAAAAATGGGTGACTAAGCTCTTCTGATATGAATATGATATCATTTAAAAGAAAGGAAAATACAATGTGGTTTCGGATGCACTTTCCTGAAAATATGAAGATGAAGGGTCCCTTTTTTCTCTCTCCTTCATTGTACTAGATTGGCTCCAAGCCGTTTTCCAGGAATGGCTACACGATCCCAAAATTTCACAGCTGATACAACAATTTCAATCCAATTCTCTAGTTTCCCTAGGGTACTCTTGGCTCCATGATGAGCTTCGATACAAAGGCCATTCGTATTTAAGTAACTAGTCAAAAATTAAATCCACGATACTTTCTGAGCTTCATGCTACACCCACAACTGGGCACCCCAGGTTTACCAAAACCTATGACAGGGTCAAACATTATTTTTTCTGGGATGGTATGAAGAAGTACACTCGTAATTTTGTGGCTGAATGTGATGTGTGTCAATGCAACAAGGGAGAAACAATCAAATCTCCTGACACACTACAACCACTTCCGATTCCACCCGCTATTTGGTGGGATATCTCTATGGATTTTTTTGTAGGTTTACCTAAATCAAGTAATATATCAGTCATCATGGTGGTAGTTGATCACCTTTCCAAGTATGCTCATTTATGTGCTCTTAAACACCCATTTACAACATCCATTGTGGCTCAACTTTTCATTGATCAAGTCTTCAAGCTTCATGGCATGCTGCATTCTATTGTTTCTAATTGTGACCCAACTTTCACCATCAATTTTTGGCAATAACTATTCAAGATACAAGGCACCCAATTGCATCTCAACACATCTTATCATCCCCAGACTAATGGTCAAATTGAATTTGTCAACAAGTGTTTGAAAACATATTTGAGGTGTTTTACATCGGAAAATAAAAATTCGTGGGCTCAATGTTTAACCCTATTTGAATGGTGGTACAACACTTCATACCATATATCTACCCACATGACTCCTTTTGAAGTGGTATATGGAAAAAATCCACCTTCAGTTCTCTCATATTTACTAGGTGTCTCGAAGGTCCAGGAGGTTGACCAAACACTTACAGTTTGAGAGGCTATTCTACATACCCTCAAAGAGAATTTGGTCATGGCCCAAAATCACATGAAGCAATAAGTAGATAAAGTTTGCTCTGAACGTCAATTTGCAAAAAGGGATCAGGTGTTTCTTCGACTTCAAACTTACAAGAAAAATTCCCTCAAGGATGACCATTTTCAGAAACTGGTGCCCAAATTTTATGGTCCTTATATTGTTCTCAAGTGTGTGGGATAGGTGGCTTATCAGTTAACCCTTCCCAGTCATTCTAAGCTACATTTTTTTTTCACGTTTCCTCCTTAAAGAAGGTGATTGGAACTAAGTGCCAAACTCAAACCAACCTTCTTGTGTTGGAAGAAGAAGGATCCATTTAGCTACATACAGAAGAAGTTTTGGACCAGCGTGAACGTCGCCTGCATCAGCGAACCATTAAGGAAGTGTTATTCCAGTGGAAAGATACAACCCCATCGGATGCCACTTGGGAACCAACTACCATTCTGCAACAATTTCCACATCTCAAGACTTGAGGACAAGGTTGTTTTTAAGGGGGAGAAAATGTTAGGGACCTAACCCCTCACATAGGAAGAATAATATATTCCGATGTAATAAAGGTCAATATTAATAAGGCCTAGAAATAAGGAATAATAAGTCAAATGTAATAAGACCTAATAGAAGCTTACGCTTCTAGAAGGATCTTCCTCTAAATGGTTCTTTTGATAGACATATTTAGTATAAATAGGATTCGAGGGTATGAGAAATAATGTGTTGGATAATATTATAATAGATATCTTCTCTGCTGGAGGTTGCCCCATCGAAGAGGGAAGTGAACATTTCTCTCAGTAATTTAAGTTCTCTTTCTGGTGTTATTTTGGTATCATTTTGGTATTATTATGGTGTTGTTTTGTTTATATTGTTGCTCATCTACCATTTATATCATTTTAATTATGTCTGCATAATTTTTATATATGGAATATTACACGTTGGACGTTGGGTAGTCATGGACTATTGATCCACCCTACATCATGAGTTTGTTAATCCGGAACTCCAAGATATTGTTGTGATGTTCTTTGAAAACTTTCGAAGCCGAAGGCCCAAAGTCCCGAGTAGGCGCCTATCGAACTAGTGCTTGGCCACAACCAATGGTCACATAGGAAGGGGATAGTGCCTGAAATTTATTGTAGAATAGAGAAGAGCTCAGAAAGAAAATATCTGTGAGTATTCTTCATTGCTCGAGAACCACATAATGAAATATAAAAGTTTTCTTGAATCAGATTGGTTTATGAATACTGTGGAATTTGTTAAGGACTGATGGCCTGACAAATTTGGTTGAGTGCACATTGTGTTTGCAGAGTTAACAATTTTCAGAACCAAACCAAAATGGAGGAGCGAAAAAATTCTTCCAGTTTAGAGAATGAAGCTAGAGGAATGGATGTCCATTTGGGAGTTGAAGGATTGAACTCCAAAGGGCATGGAGAAGAGATAGATAAGGAGGGAAACATGATAAAAATTATTGAAATATTGCATAAAGATGTCCAGACTCACCGATCAGATTAAAAAACTCTCATGAAATCCAGGGATCAACAGGGAGAATTCAACATAAAGTTGATACAGAGAATGGAAAGGATAGAAAAGAAATTGTATAAGGAGAGTGACTCCAGTAAATCAGGAAGTCACGGGTCTCCTGATGAAAAGAGGAAATCAAGGAGTGTTGGAAGACACCATCATCACTCCCAAGGGAACTCTTAGACGAGGGAACACAATAGTTCAAGCCCATCTCATACCATAAAGCATAGGATATCTAGATTGGATGAAATGAAGGGATAAATGAACAAGATTAAACCTCGTATGTTTGATGGAGAGCACTAGAAGGAGGAAGATGTTGAGACATGGCTTCTTGGCATGAAGAAATATTTCCCAACTGTAGAATTATTCCTCACATGTAGAAGAACTGCAATGTATCAACTGAAAGGAAAGACATCCATGTGGTGGGATCAACTTATGCAGGTGCGGCACATTAAAGAGAAAAAGGTTACTTGGAAGGAATTCAAGAAGTATGTCAAAAATAAATAATTAAATAAGAGATGCTATGACAAAAAGATGAAAGATTTCTTTGAACTCAAGCTGGGTAGTATGTCCATTAATGAATATGAGTGGAGGTTTTTGGAATTGCTAAAGTATGTCCCTTTCATCAAAGATGATACTGTCAAAATTCAAAGGTATCTGAGTGGAATGCCACCTTCCATCAGTGACAAGATCCAGTATGATGATCCTAAAACTATGGAAGAAACTATAAGGAGAGAAAAATGCCTATATGAGGAGCAAAGAGAAAATCCCACTTTTCGGAAGGCTTGGGATGACAAGAAGAAGTTCAATAAATAACAGAGACAGAAGGTAAACAAGCCTCCATTTTTTAGAAAAAAGTCCTCAAGGACAACCATATTTTAGAGAGCAGAGAATGGCTGAGGTAGGAGGACAAAGACTAAGGTAGAGGACCATTCAATGTTGGGATTTTCAGGGAGACCACAAGTATAGATATTGTCCCCACAAAAATAGAAAAATGAGAGTTGTCCACAATGTTCAACAAGTAGAAACAGTGGAAGACATGGGCAATATAATACCAAGGATCTATGCAACCCTGGACAACAAACAAGTTGAGTTTAAATCACACATGATTGAAGTTGAATGTATGATCAATAACTATGTTGTTACTATTTTAATTGATTCAGGGGCTAGTCATAGTTATATAGATCCCAAGATGGTGGAAAGTTTTCATTTTCCAAGAAACAAGCATGGAAAATCTTGGCTAGTACAGATGGCTACAGGAGCCAAAATAAAATTTACTAAGTTGGTTAAGTCCTATCTAGTGGACATGAATGGGCTGAGCACAAGGGATGAATTGAAAATATAACCTTTAGGTTCCTATGACTATCTAATTGGGATGGATTGGTTGGACCAACACCATGCCATATTAGACTATCATAACAAGGCATTCACTTGCCTGGATGAGGAAGGAAATCAGAGAATAGTCCAAGGAATTCCTAGAGCAGTTTCTATCAGAGAAATATCAAGAATGCAGCTAAAGAAGTGCTACAGGAAAGGATTCCAAATATTTGCAGCTCAGATGGATGAAGCACCTAAGGATAAGGTGTCAAATATTGAATACCATGCAGTATTAAAAGATTTTTAGGATGTATTCCAATAGGTACCGATGCTACCCACGGAGAGAGATATTGATTTATCTATAAACTTGATGCCTGGAGAATCTCTAGTGTCAAAAACTCCTTAAAGAATGAGTACACCAAAGCTGAAAGAATTGCAGTTCTAGCTTGAAGAACTTCTGAAGAAGGGGTATATACAACCAAGTGTGTCACCTTGGGGTGCCCCAGTCCTGTTTGCGAAGAATAAAGATGGGACATTGAGATTTTGAATCGATTTCAGATAGTTGAATAAAGTTACTATAAAGAACAAGTATCCCTTGCCAAGGATCGATGATCTCTTTGATCAGTTGAAGGATCCCAAGATATTTTCAAAAATAGATCTCAGGTCAGGGTACCAACAGGTAAGGATAAAGGATGAATAAATCAACAAGACCTCCTTCAGAACAAGGTATTGTCATTATGAATTCACAGTGGTTTCATTTGGGTTATCAAATGCACTCATTGTTTTCATGTACCTAATGAATGGTGTATTCAGGGAATATCTAGACAAGTTTGCCATAGTATTTTTGGATGACATCCTGGTGTATTCCAAGATGGAAGAAGATCATGAACATGATATAAGGATGGTGTTGTAGGTGCTAAGAGAGAACCAACTGTATGCAAAATTGAGAAAGTGCTCATTTTATCAAAAGCAGATCCATTATTTGGGACATATCATTTCGATATACAGGATAGTCATGGATCCTAAAAAGATAGAAGCCATCAGAGAATGGTAAATGTTGAAGAGTGTGACAGAATTCATATCCTTTATGGGTCTAGCTGGCTATTACATGAGATTCATTGTAGGGGTCTCAAGAATAGCTCACCCCATCACTTCCTTACAAAGGAAGGAGAAGAAATTTCAATGGATAGAAGAATGCCAGAGAAGCTTCCAGCAATTAAAGAAGTTGTTAACCAATGCTCCAATCCTGAGGATTGCAGATCCTAATGAATATTTGGTAGTGTGTACATATGCATGCAAAGAAGGACTAGGAGGAGTACTCAGTGAGAATGGGTTTGTGGTATGTTATGAATCTAGAAAGATGAAGGATCATGAAAAGAACTATGCAACTCATGATTTGGAGTTGGCGGCCATTGTACACGCTCTAAAAAAATGGAGACATTACCTCATGGGAAAGAGGTTTGAACTCAGGACATACCATAATAGTCTGAAGTATTTGTTTGATCAGGCAACCTTAAATGCTAGGTAGAGTAGATGGTTGGAATTCTTTTGTGAGTATGACTTTGATATCAAGAATATCAAAGGAAAGGAGAACAAAGTGGTTGATGCAATCAATAGAAGAGTGCATGAACTACGTGCTACGACCATTATCATGTATCAAACTAATATTAAAGGCATAATTTTGGAAGATGCAAATGTAGAATTGCAATACATGGAATTGGTGACAAAGCTACGTCAAGGTAAGATGCTACAGAAAGTGGAAGATTATAGATTGGAAGTTGATGAAACACTCTTGTACAAAAGAATAAATTATGTACCTAATTTCTAGGAATTGAGAATAATGATCTTGAAAGAAATGCATAATGTGCCTTATGTTGGGCACCCTGGATATAAGAAAACAGTGGTAGTAGTCAAGAGCCATTACTTTTGGCCAGGTATGAAGAAGGAAATTGCAGAATACATCATCCGATGTATGGAGTGTCATAAGGTCAAAGATGAACATAGACATCCAATAGGGTTGCTACAACCTTTACCCATTCCTAAGTGGAAGTGGGAAGTGGTGAAAATGCATTTCATCACAAGATTACCCAGAACAAATAAGAAACATGATTCCATAATGGTGGTGGTGGATAAGCGTACAAAATATTCCCATTTTATTCCATTGAAGACTACTCACAAGGGAACAAATGTTGTTGATATCTATATGATGGAAGTAACACGATTGCATGGTATTCCCAAGACAATTGTGTCTGACAGAGACTCGAAATTTACCTCAAATTTATGGAAGGGGTTATTCAAAGGGTTCAAAACAAATTTGAACTTCAACACTTCTTATCATCCTGAGTCTGATGAGCAGACAAAGAGGCTAAACCAAGTGATAGAAGATATGCTAAGGATGTATGTGATAGACAAACCATCTAAATGGGAATACTACCTACACTTTGTAGAATTTGCCTACAACAATGGGTATCAAGCATCACTGAAGATGAACCCATTTGAAGCACTTTATGGAAGAAAGTGCAACACACCAATAATATGGGATAACCCAACTGATAGGACAGTGGTTGGGCCAGAGTTGATCAAGGAAATGGAAGTGAAAATGATGAAGATTAAGTAGAATTTGAAGGTTTCCCAATACAAGAAGAAAATTTATGTTGATAAGAACAAGACCCACAAGGAGTTTAAAGCGAGTGATCATATTTTCTTGAAAGTGAAAGCCAACAGAAGTTCCCTGAAAGTGGGAAACTGTTCCAAATTGGTAGCCAGATATTGTGGGCCATTTGAAATCCTAGAAAGGATTGGACTAGTTGCATATATGCTTTCATTGCCTGCATCCATGACTGTACATAATGTGTTTCATGTTTCATTGCTTAAGAAATATATACATGATCCTAATCATGTGATTGATTGGAATGTGATTCAGATGGAGCAAGATGACGTCTTGCAGGTGTATCTCGTGCACATATTGGATCGAAAGAGAAAACAACTTCGAAATCGAGCCATAGGGATTATAAAGGTCCAATGGGCCTGGTATGGTACTGAGGACGTGACGTGGGATCATGAGGAAGTTATGCGAGTAGAATACCCACATCTTTTCAAAGATTTTGAAAATCTTGTTGATGCTATGTAAATAAATTGCACTGAGGATAGTGCAAAGATAAGGGGAGGGGATTGTAATACCCCAGGCCAAGCCCCTATGAAATGTGTTGATGTTTGTAAGCTAGTGAGCCAAGTGTTGATAAGATGGTAGGCTTATGTGTTATTAGGCTAGAGAGCCTAGGCGTTAAAGGCCATAAGCGTGATTTTTGTATATGTAATTATGCAGATCATTTATAAAATTTATACATCACTGCATGTAGACCGACCAAAAAGAAAGAGTGATGGGGGATGAAGATCCACTAGGATGGGTAAGGGAGAGGGGGCTGAGAGTTTGGAAAGAGGGGCTAAGCTTAAGGGATTAAGTCCAAGAGAATAATAATTTATTATTATTCCAAAAGATGATTAGAAGGATATGTTTTTATCCTAAGTTCCTTTGGGAGAACGAGTGACTTCCAAATGGAAAGGAACGTGCTTCATGGATGACATGTGTCGGCTCAGGAACATGCAGTTTAAGATAGAAAGTTAGCTTTTTGGGGGGGGTTCATTTTCTTTTCTCCCATCCTTCGCCTAACTGGGGAGGCTCCATTGTGCATGTCTACATCTTTCACGTACCTATGAAACCAGTAACCCGTGAAGATAAACTGTGTTTTTCCTGTGAATCCCAACATATTTGTATTTTCCAAAACCATGTTGTGCCTTACTGAATTGTGGTTTTTTCCATTCCCTGAGTTATATTGAGATTTGTTTTTTTCCTCACCTTGTTGGAAACTGAGTGGAAGTTAGTTGAAGAAGCGGGTTGTCAGGCCCATGGTTAAAGAAGTGGGTTGTCAAGCTCGTGGTTGAAGAGGCAGGTTGTGAGGCGTGTAAGCATCTCTCTCCAAGTGAGAGATTTTGCTGGGAAGTGATTTTCTCCTAGAGATATTCCAGCACCATCTACAGAGCTCTGAGAATTCCTGATTTGGCTTGTTGTCGATATTCTGAAATAGGAAGTGGAGAATTCGATGGACTATGGAACGGTGAAGATGCATATTCCTGGGGTGGAACATGCATTTGGGGAATGAGAGTCCATGAGTAGTGGGGGTAAGAAGGATCCTGGAGAGAATCCTTCCAGTTGTACTGTGCAGTCTCCTGTAACCTCAACCTAGTCTAAGATTCCCTTGCCCTAGGTGGAGCTTAGTCCCTGCTCAGGGGTGACCCACTACTGATCGTGATGAGCAGTGTGGTCTAAGGCTATGAGGTTTGTGGAAGGTCTACACGTAATTGGTGTACTCTAATTGAAAGATAAGTACCTATCAACATGTTCAATTACATGTTGTGTATATGTACATGTGTTATAATTGATGAATATTGCCTATATATGTTGTTATATTATGGGTTTTCATGTGAGTACTACATGTATGATTTTATTGTTACTTCCACATTAATCTATGTATGAATTACTGTCAATTCTAGAAAGAGTTTGTATGGTAGATATAATTCTTTGTTATTTTTTTTATATCCATTAGAAATGCATGTTATATGTGTGTGTGTGTGTGTTCCTCTGAGGCGTTTCCCGACCTGTTGGTGGATGGGGACGTTACAAATTGGTATCAGAGTAGTAAAGGCAAGGATAAGGTTGTTTGTGTAGCGTTACCCAACAGGGGTTGGTGGTCGGGGACGTTACAAATTGGTATCAGAGATAAGTGAAGTGTCATAGTAGTGGCGTTCCGTGGCCTATTGGTGGCTGGGGACATTACACCAAGGGGAAGGGGGATGCAATACCCTATTTTTAAATATTAGAGTACATTATATTAAATTATGTAATTTTGTAATTATATAGCTACAATTAGATGTACCAAGCGAGGTGGGTTGAGTTGTAATGACCCCACAATGTACATATATAAATACCTTATAATATTTTTATCTTGAATCCAAAGAGAAAGGCCCAAGTAATAAATGGCTATGAGTCCAAGTTGTGAGCTTAGTTAGGATGTGATTCTTGTAATCCAAAGGCGCCACAATACAGATATATTATCATGGTGTACTTTAGTTTGTGTTTATATGTTATGAAGAAAAAGAGGAAATATAAGGTATATTACAAAAACCATTAAAATATTTAGTAAGGAGAACAAGAGAACTATGATCCCAAGAGAGAGGAAGAAGAGAGGGGAAGAGGAAAATGAATCCATGGGTAAAATTTTCCTTGCCACATGTCCTTTGGAGAATTCACTATCCTTTTTACCACGTTTTGTTAAAAATATCACTAACCACTACCATCTGTATGTCTAAAGGAAAATTGATTACATTCGTAGGAGGGCATCTATGCCTTATGCAACTAAAAGTATAATAGTAGCAATTTTCCTCTTGGATCTTCCTTATTTCATTCTTCCTCTATTATGAAATGAAAATGATGTAAGCTCCCAAGTCTAAAAAGGATTCCCATGAATGTAACCCATGCCAATAATTCATGGGTTTGAGAGGATGTGTGGGTATATAGTAAGTGAAATGTTTAGGTGGCATGTAGAAGATGGAAAAATATTGATCCAAGAGAGGAACCCATGGCTATAGAGTGAGAAGAGTGGAAGGGGATAAATATATTAAGGGTAAAAATCCATATTTAAGCGCACTTGAGCCAGAGGAGTCCCGATATAGGTGACCAGCCAGGAAGTTCTAGTTATCAGGTGCAAGTCCCAGAGGTGATGACTTATTGTATGTGTTTAATTATACTAGTTTCAATCCCACTTCTTCACTCCTTTGGGAATCATCTGATGCAATGAGTGCTAAATAGATTTTTCAAAATTATGAGTGCTAAATAGATTTTTCAAAATTATGAGAAATTAGACATGCATGGTATATATGTGTGTGTGTGTGTGTGTGTGTGTGTGTGTGTGTATGTTCGTCTGTGGTGTTTCCTGGCCTGTTGGTGGCTGGGGATGTTACACATTGGTATCAGAGTAGTAAAGGCAAGGATAAGGTTGTTTGGGTAGTGTTACCTGGTAGGGGTCAGTGGTCGGGGATGTTACAAATTGGTATCAGAGCTAAGAGAAGTGTCAGAGTAGTGGTGTTCCCTGGCCTATTGGTGGCTGGGGACGTTACACCAAGGGGAAGGGGGATGCAATACCCTAGTTTTAAATATTAGAGTAGACTATATTAAATTATGTAATGATGTAATTATATAGCTACAATTAGATGCACCAAGTGAGGTGGGTTGAGTTTTGATGACCCCACAATGTACATATATAAATACCTTGTAATATTTTTATCTTGAATCCAAAGAGAAAGGCCCAAATAATGAATGGCTACGAGTCCAAGTTGTGAGCTTAGTTAGGATGTTATTCTTGCAATCCAAAGGCACCACAATATAGATATATTATCATGGTGTACTTTAGTTTGTGTTTATATGTTATGAAGAAAAAGAGGAAATATAAGGTATATTACAAAAACCATTAAACTTGTTAGTAAGGAGCACAAGGGAACTATGATGCCAAGAGAGAGGAACAAGAGAGGGGAAGAGGAAGAGGAATCCATGGGTAAAATTTTCCTTGCCACATGAACTTTGGAGAATTCACTATCCTTTTTACCACGTTTTATTAAAAATATCACTAACCACTTTGACCATATGTATGTCTAAAGGAAAAAGGATTACATTTTTGGGAGGGCATCTATGCCTTATGCAACTAAAAGTATAATAGTAGCAATTTTCCTCTTGGATATTCCTTATTTCATTCTTCCTCTATTATGAAATGAAAATGATGTAAGCTCCCAAGTCTAAAAAGGATTCCCATGAATGTAACCCATGCCAATAATTCATGGGTTTGAGAGGATGTGTGGGTATAGAGTAAGTAAACTTTTTAGGTGGCATGTAGAAGATGGAAAAATATTGATCCAAGAGAGGAACCCATGGTTATAGAGTGAGAAGAGTGGAAGGGGATAAATAGATTAAGTGGAAAAATCCATAGTTAAGCGCGCTTGAGCAAGAGGAGTCCTGGTATAGGCGACCACCCAAGAAGTTCTAGTTATCGGGTGCAAGTCCCAGAGGTGATGATTTATTGTATGTGTTTAATTCTACTAGTTTCAATTCCACTTCTTCACTCCTTTGGGCATCATATGATGCAATGAGTGCTAAGTAGATTTTTCAAAATCATGAGAAATTGATCAATTGTGAGTATTACTCATGGATATGGGTCATACATTAATGAATTACTCTACACAGTTGATCATGAAAATGATATCTCATATGTTTCACTGTGAAATCCCTTCAATGTTTAAATAAAAAGAGTGAAGGGAGTTCTGACTAAATATTTCATAAGGAACAATAATTACTAAGGTTTTACAAATGGGGTAGAAAGATAAGTGGTCTTGATTGTGGGGAAAATTCCATAGTTAAGAATGCTTGATTTAGAGGAGTCTTGGGTCGAGTGACCACCCAGGAAGTCCTAATTACTGGGTACAAGCCCCAGAGGTGATGATTGATGCTATGCAATTAATTTCTCTAGTTTCAATCACACTTCTTCACCCATATGAACATCACCTCATGTAATGAGTGCTAAGTGGACTATTCAAAATCATGAGAAATTGGTGAGTTAAAACTAATAATCATGGATATGGGTCATAGATTAATGACTTAATCTACACAATTGATCTAGAAAATTATAGCTCATGTGTTTCACTGTGAAATTCCCTATATGCTTAAATAAAAAGAGTGAAGTGAGCTCTAACTAAAAAGTTCACAAGGCACAATAATTTGTAAGGTTTCACAAATGGGTTAGCAAGATAAGTGAGCTTAATTGTGGGGAAAAATCCACATTTAAGTGTGCTTGATCTAGAGTAGTCTTGGGATGGGTGACCTCCTAGGAAGTCTTGGTTACCGAGTGAAAGCCTTAGAGGTGATGATTGATTCTATGCGATTCATTTCACTGGTTTCATTTCCACTTGTTCACCCCTATGAGCATAATGACCTGATGCAATGAGTGCTAAGTGGACTATTCAATATCATGATAAATTGGTTAGTTGTGACTAATACTCATGTATATAGGTCATGTATTAATGACTTAATCTATGTAGTTGATCCCAAAAATGATAAAATTCCTAATGCATTGTGTAGCGAAGAAGGAAAACACTTGAGTTGGTTTTGTTGTTGGTTAAGAGGAAGGGTTCTATGGCCGATTAAAGATTGTTGAAGTAATTAGTGTACACTATGTTATGGGATTGATTGAGTCTAGTGTATTGTGGTTTAGATTGAATGAGAGACATATCCTATTGACTTTCCTTTTCCATTGCAGTATCATAACCCAACTTATGGGTGGCATTTATCATGGATGGCTAAAACTATGAGGTGGATAACTCCTCCATAAATGGTTTGTTGGATAATATTCTAAGGAGACATTTGTAATTGTTTCTATCTCTACATGGCTACGTCCATTTTACACATCTAACCTTTAATATTTCTTAAATTTAGTTTAATATTTGAATTGCGTACATTAAATTATTTATGAAATATATATTATATTTGAAGAATATATTATTTAACTCATTTACAAATTAACTTACGTTATAATTTTATGGGTTTTATTGGAATCCCCACTTTGAATTACTATTCCAATGGGTAATTAAGGAATTTTTTTATTGGAGTCCCTTGTTGGAAAATTGTGGAAATTTGGGTATATTATAAGCACCCACCTCTAAGAATAATTAGCCATGAAGGTAACCTTGAATCATGATACAGGTCCTCTAATTGGAATATTTGTCCAAGGATTCAAGTAAAGGCCCTAATTTGAGGTTTGATACTCCAAGGATAGATAGGTTTCCTCACATAAGCAATGTTTCTAGGAAGAGAGCCATGGTATTGTTCTTATAAGGACATACCTCTAAAGCACACAAGACATTAAGGAATTCATAAACAATGAGGCATACCTTCTAGTTATAAGGTTTGGCATTATGGTGGGTCAAGGGCCTTATTTCATGGTTTGGCATAGATGGGAAGGTTATCCTCACAAAAGAACTGCAAAAAATGTAAGGAATCTCACCTTGAATCACCCCCCTCTAAGGGAAATTAGGGATGAAGGTTTCCTCAAACATGAGAAAACCCCGATGGATAAAATCATTTTCCAAGAGTGGGATAAGGGTCTAATTCTAGGGTCTATCACACAATGTAATAATAAGATTTACCAAAGCATGCCTTAAAGATAAAATGAAGGTGCTCTCACCTTTAAGTACCTACCTTTAAGGGACATTAACCAAGAGGTTGGAATAGGAGCATAGATAGGCCCTTTAGAGGGAATAAATGACTAAGCATGGAAAAATACTATAATTGTATGGTTTGGTGCACTATGGAAGAGTATCCACTACCATGTCATGCTTCAAGGATAAAATTTATGGGATTTCTCCTTCAAGCATCCACCTCAAAGGTAAATTATCCATGAAGGAAACTCATACTATGAGACAATCCCTATGTATGGAATATTTGGCTAAGGAGTGGGATAAGGACCTAATTATTAGGTTTGGTGCACTAAGGAAGTTTCTCCTCACATAAACAATTCTTTGATGCCTTACATATGGCCTTGATTGAAGAGACAAGATCCATGAGTGTTATATGTCCTTGAGGAAGAGGCTGACACAAAAATGATGGGATTCTATCCTAGGACATCATTAAGGGCTCAAAACTATGGGATTTGGCCTAAAACACAACTTCTAGGGATTTTGGGAAATTAGTTAAGCACTAGGCCATGACACAAGCCCTATATAAGGAGTGTTTAGCTCATGATGCAATATTATATGTATTATGAAGTTTGAAGAACTAAGGAAGAGTCTAGTCAAAGAAAAGACATACTTCAAAGAAAAAATAAAGGGTTTAGGTCATAAATGTAATTTCTATGGCTAAAGGAAAATTCACATGGCCCTAGATAATTATGCAATCCCTTAGAAAGTAATATTTGGATCACATATGGAATATCCATTGTATTAAGATATRGGACACCATGGATGTGTGTCTTTGATCAAGGAAACATGCAAGGTTAAAATTAGGGTTTTAGACCCTACAAAGTTATTGCATAATTAGTTGGACTAGCATGTTGTCTCAAACCATGGCATGAGTCTTGTAAATGAATGTTTGGGCAATAAATGACATAATGGGCCTATGATACGCTTAATAACCGAATTTTATTTGTTGGGGAGAAGTAGTGACCAATCTCATGGATTAAGGAAACATAAACCATTGACTTAAACACACCATTTCTCGCATGACTTCTAGATAATGGATAATGGCCCTAACCGCAATGGAAACCTTGCTTATGCTACTTATGCTTTATTATATGTGGAAATTATGTTTGTAATGTATATCCATCTAGGTAGTGTGCATTATGCATATAGTTTTAGGATTTTATAATTGGATATAACCTACACTCAATATATATTGAGTATGCAATATTTGAAACTATAATTTTGTGCAAGATAAAGTGTTAGTTAATGTGTATGCCTAATTTTAAATTAATACATCTTGTTATTTGAGAGTAAAATTCATAGTAATTAATGGATATAGGATATTCATAATTTTAAATTAATACATCTTGTTATTTGAGAGTAAAGTTCATAGTAATTAATAAATATAGAATATTCATAAGCAAAAATGCTCTAAAATAATGTCCTATGAGGGTACAAGAGAAGGAGAAGGGAGTATTAAGGTCTCATGGAGTGATTAACCTTCCTAAAAAGCCAAGTTTATTAGTTATCTTCTAAACTTCATCTCAAAATTCAAAATTTCATGATATTTTTTAATTATACATAAAATAGTAATTTATTATAAAAAAACAAATATTTATGAAATTAATTTTAAAAAATATTAAATTCATAATTTTTATAAAATAATATTTTTAATCATTAAAACAAAATATAATTTATTCATGATAATTCAACTATACAAACATTCATTTGAATAATCAATTTATGTTGTATACCCATAAATACTTTACACATACAAATACGTTAAAATTAAAAAAAAAAAACTACAAATATATCCCAACACCTTTTTCACGTTAAAAGAAACGAAGAATGTAAATTGGCCTTTACAATGGTGCTATAGATGTGCTGATGTGACATTGTACCGTTAGAAAGGGTTATCCGTTGTCCTTCCAGAGCTGATCAACCATAAAAAGATATCCCAACACCTTCTTCACGTTAAAAGAAACGAAGAATGTAAATTGGCCTTTACAATGGTGCTATAGATGTGCTGATGTGGCATTGTACCGTTAGAAAGGGTTTTCAACGGGAGTTATACTTGTCCTTCCAGGGCTGATCAACCATAAAAAGAGGTAATTTATAATATGGATTTCAACCAAATAAAAAAAGATATTTTAAAACCACCTTGGATTTTAACCAAATATGGAGGTAATTTATCCGTTGTCCAACCAGTTATCCGTTTGTCCTTCCAGGGCTGATCAACGATAAAAAGAGGTAATTTATAATATGGATTTATAAAAAGGATATTTTAAAACCACCTTGGATTCTTCCCGAATTTGTATTCCAGCCATCATTCATTTTGAAGGACATGTAAGATGGTATTCTGACCAATATTTTGACAGAGATGGTATTCCGGTCAATTTGTATTTCACCTTGGTGTAATGCCCATATAATTCTAAACATCATTCAGTTTCATAAACATTTATTAAGTAAACTGAAAGAACAACTTCCTAGCATAATATTGACTTTCATGACAGCAACTACAGCAACTTAGAATTCTCAATAAATACTGAAATCATGACAGAAAGAAA
>SNQJ01S0061176.1:8971-41944 GCA_010110895.2 Picea sitchensis | reverse complement strand
TCAAGTGCTCATCTGGAATATAGGTTACCTTTATATTCAATCATTGGAAGTTCTCAATGTGCTCGGTAACTGAATCCTTTTTCTTGAGATTTATCAATTGGCTAAAGAAGGTATTGCTCCTTGTATCCTCATAGTGTGCTATCATTTCTTCCTTTAAAATTGTCCAAGTGACGAGTGATTTGCGAGAACAAAGCCATCAATACCATACAAATTGATTAGGTTCTAAATATAAAGAAGCAATCTGTACCTTTTGTGTATGTGGCACATTATGGAGATCAAATAATTGCTCCATCTGAAGTATCCATGTGATTGGGTCGCTGCCATCAAACTTCCTCATATCAATCTTAGGAACGTGGTTGGTCTTCAAACCAAAGTTGGAGTTTCTCCATTATTGATTCACCTTCCTTGTGTCCTCATCATGAATTTCATGGGATGCATTTTCACTTTCAGGCGTCTTCTCTGTTATGAAATTTTTCAATACTTCCATGATCTCCCCTTTTAAACCCTCCATCATCTCTTGTAGTTCATCTTTTGTTACTATATTATTTTGTAAATCATTTATGTCCCTACACATTTCTTCACCTTCATCAAAAGTCCAAGTAGGATTTTCTGGAGGCTTTTGGTGTAGAAGTTCCCTTTTTGGGTGGTGTGTTGACCAAGTATCACTTTTGAACCTTGATTTTGAGGTGGTTCTGCTAGACAATATTTCTTTTGTTGTATCTCCCAAGTTTCAGCCCTTCTGGTTATGAAAATTTATTTTATGTAGTTCTATGATATTTATTCTCTACAATGCCATAGGTTTGATCAAAATTGGATGTTCCAAGTGGAATTTACAGTAACTTCCCCACAACTTGTCGATTTTTGGCCTTTCCAGGATATCTCAATTGTATAGCGTGCCCCACACAAAATAATTGATATCAAATTCTGAAACTCACACTAGAAATACTAAAGATTGTCTGCGATCCAATGAAACCAGTCCCACTCAATTTGGATACTCTAGGAAAAAGTTATGATTGTTTTACCTGGAACACCTTCTTAAGACTAGTCAGATACCCTATCTTACACAAGGTGTATATACAAATTTAAGATGACCCAGAATCTAAAAGTTTTACCACAGATACCTTACTAGTTTATGTAAACAACCTCTAGATTTTAGGGTATGAAATGTTACAGAAAATATTTTATAGAGAAAAATTTTCAATGACTCAGTTCAGGATGATTCCAGAACCCTATCTTGTACAAGCTATATCTCCGAAAGTATAAGTCCTTGGGAGATGAATTTTGAACCCAATGTACCTTGATCCATCTAATAAATATCCTCCAAGCCCTTCCTTCTGAAATGTTGTAGAAACATATTTATAGAAAAAATTCCAAGGTGTCTCAGATGTAGTAGTGAAACCCCAAGACCTTGAGCTCTGATACCATATGTTAGGAACCAAATATCAATATAGCATAGAAAAACCTCATAAAAAGTACTCAACGCCTTCAAAAAAAGATAATTTCAGATAAGAATCCTCTTTGAGGGGGAAACCTCCTTTTACCCCACTTAAATGTTCAAGTAGAAGATGATTCAAAATGAAAATGTCTCCTTGGTATATATAGGAGACTAGGAGGTCTAATTACAACTAATGGCCTAAAGACGACATAAATAAAATAACATTAATAATATAATATGCCCCAATTAAAGGGTAATGAGCCAATATTAGGGATTAACAATTGACCACAACTTTATTGATTCTTCATTGGTATCGAGGAGATCACTTTAGAAAATGGAAAAAGAGGGGTTTGATGTTGCAGTAGCAGATGGAAATACAGTGGAGTGTACAGATAGAGTCCTTGAATTAGAGTTAAATCTAGGTAACTACACATTGAGAGACACATTTTATGTAGCTGACCTATCTGGCACAAATGTGGTGTTGGGATTCCAGTGCTTGATCACCTTGGGAAATATCATGACCAACTACCAAACCCTTGATATGGGGTTCAGAGACAGTGAGGGGAAGAGTATTGTGTTGAGGGGCATGTCGAACAGAGAACCTAGGACATTTTGAACCAAGAGGATGGAGAGGATCTTAAATAATAGTGGCGTAGCTTATGCAGCAGAGTTCTTGATCACCATGTAGAGGGATTCAGAGGGTCAACAACAATATCAAACAAAGATCAGTACTTTGTTGGGGTAACATCAATAGGTTTATTGTCTGATTCCACAAGGGATACAACGTGACAGGGGGTTTGAGCACACAATTGAGTTGGAGGAGGGTGCTAAACCCATTATTACATCACCCTATTGTCATCCTCGAAGGTTCAAAGATGAGATATAGAAATTAATCAAGGAATTGCTAGTGATGGGACACATCAGACCTAACATTATCCCATTCTCTTCTTTAGTTGTATTAGTCCTGAAGAAGGATAGTACCATGAGGATGTGTATAGACTATCGAGATTTGAACAAGAAAACCATAAAAAACCAGTATCCTATTCCACACATTGATGAGTTGATGAACGAACTGCATGTGGAAATTTTCTTCTCTAAGATTAATTTATGATTTAGATATCATCAGATCTGCATTCAAGAGTAGGACATAGAGAAGACATTATTCTTATGCAAGTTTGGTCATTTTGAGTTTTTGGTTATTCCATTTTGGCTAACTAATCTACCAGCTACATTTTAGTCTTGCATGAACCATATTTTCAGGGATCACTTGAGGAAATCAGTATTGGTATTCTTCGACAACATCTTGGTCTACAATAAGACATGGCAAGAGCACCTAAGGCACTTCGATGAGGTAATCAACATCATGAGGTCACAATCATTATATTCCAAGGAGTCAAAGTGTGAGTTTGGCATGACAAAGATACTATATTTGGGAAAAATTATCATCGCACAAGGGGTAGAGGTGCTCTAGTAGAAGATTAAGGCCATTTTGGATTGGCCAACATCCAAGAATGTGACATAGTTGAGGATTTTCTTTGGGCTATACAACTATTACAAGAGGTTTTTGAGAGGTTTCTCACAGTTGGGGGAACCACTTACCGATATCACCAGACAGGGGGCCTTCATCTGGATCAAGGAGTTACATAAGGAATTTGATCATATGAAGGAAGTCATGGGAACATGCCTAGTGTTAGCATTGTCGAAATTCATGCTACCATTTGTATTTTAGTGTGATGCATCAAGATATGGGATCAGAGTAATGTTGATGCAAGGGGGAGACCTTATTATGTTTCAGTGTAGGAATCTTAGTTATCTCAAGAGATTATACTCGATCTATGACAAGGAAATTATTTCAAGCATGTATGCCTTGACCAAATTCAGACAATACTTGGTGGGAAACAAATTTGTGGTCAAGACAGACCAAATCCTGAAGTATATCCTTGAGCATAAGGATCTTAGTGAACGTCAGTAGAAGTGGGTGACAAAGGTCTAAGCCTTTTATTTTGACATAGATTATGTCAAGGGTAAGAATATCATTTTGGAGGATGCATTGTCTATGAGACTAGCAGCTTGTTTTCTTATGGAGATTTCAGTAGATTGGAAATCCCACTTGTTAGTGGAATATTCCAAGAAAAATTTTTCTTGTGGGATTTTGGATGGGCAGGTATAGGACGACAGGTTCATAATCATTAACGATGTCATATTATACAAATATCAAGTCTATCTAGTGCCAGGATCAGGTCTCAGGAAGAATATTTTTTCTTCATTCCATGAATCCCCACTAGCAGGCCATCAAGGGTTTTTCAATGCCTACAGGTTGTTGGCGCATGCCAATTTTGGGAGAAATCGAAGAATTTTTGAAGAAATTAGAGAAGAACCAAAAAATAGGGGAGCACACCAGAAATAAAGGAAAAGCAATGACGGAAAAAGAGAAAAATAAACACATGAGAGGAAATCATGCAGGAAAACCTAACCACATTAGGGTTAGGGTTTTTGTAAGAGATTGTAATGGATGATAAGCCAAAAATAAGTATAAATAAGAACCTAGGAGGTCTAGGTCAGGGGTCAAGAATGCTAGAGAATACATTTTTCTTTGCTTGGAGAAGGACTGTAAGATCTAATACCTTATTGTAAGTTTCTGATCTATAGGAGAGTCAAATAACTAGACCTTGAGGGTTAGATCACAGGCTTAGAAGCCTAGTGCGATACATTCATTCTAAAAAAGGTCATGGATTCTTTTCATGATGGTATGAATGGAGTTGTAGTTTTCACGACGCCATATATTACAGAACCATAATAAGAGAGCCTAAAATCTATATATTTGTCGGCATAGCGCAGGAGGGGGTGAACCATGGTAACAACTGTGTAATGTTTTATGTGATGTGTTTATTGCATAAGTACCTTTTGTAAGTAGTTAGTTGATGAATGGATAATTCTGTGAGATCTGTTAATTGTTAGATTGGTTAGAATGCATGCATACATGTAATAGGTGAATGAATCTTAAGAATAATAGAAGGAACTAGATCAAGGCTTAAGAAGATTAAATTCAATCCCAGATCCCCGATATTTCCTAGACTGCAAGCATCTGAGCATTGCAGTCACCCATAGAACTATCTCAGGTGAGACTGCATAGTACATATTGTGTGTTATGTTTCCTTCTAGTTTACCAGGAGGGTCAATAGTTTTACAAGGATTTGTTGGAAGCTTGTTCAAATCTAAACCTGGTTCAAGTAGAGAGTAGGAAGAGAGATTAATAACTAACACATGCAGGCCAGAGAGAGACTCTCTTGGAATGGTTCAAATAGGATGCGATGAGACATATCAGTGATTGTGTTACTTGTTAGCATAACAAGTCAGATAAGACTCTTCCAACAGGGCTACCTCGGCCACTTTCCATTCGAGAGAAGAAATGGGGAAGCATCTTGATGGAATTCATTACATGCCCACCCAAGGTTTAGGGTAAGGATTGTATCTATGTGGTGGTTGAAAGATTGACCAAGTTTGCCCATTTATATTCCATTCTGACAGATTACAATGCATTATAGGTGGTCAAGCTATTTTTCATAGAGGTTTTTAGGGTTCATGGGTTGGCACAGAACATCATCGGTGACAAGGATAGTAGGTTTATCGACACATTTTGGAGGGATTTATTTAGATTGGTGGGGACCAATTTGAAACCTAGCATCAATTAACACCCTTATATTGATGAACCGATAGAGATAGTTAACAAGTGGGTTGAGGGTTACTTGACGAACTATGTGAGTGGACAACAAAGAGATTGGGTGAGGGAAATGTATGTAGGAGATAAATGTTACAACAACACCTTCCACATGTCCATTGGAATGACCCCCTTCCAAGAATTATATGGGTATGATGTTCCCACTTTGATTGAATTGGTTTTCAGAGATAACCAGACTCCCAATGCTAAATATTGTATCGTAGAGAGGCAAGAAATTATCAAAGTACTCAAGGAGAATCTATAGATGGAACAAAATTAGAAGAAGGTGAGTGCAGAAATACACATGATAGAGTGTATCTTCAAGGTTGAGGATTTGGTATTCCTAAGGATACACCTTACATATTTGAAGAACATTGGGGTGGAAAAGATCAAGACCAGGTTCTATGGGCCTAATAGGATCATATGTAGGGTACGAGAAGTTTCCTACAAGTTAGATATTCCCAATGGGAGTCACATTCATAATGTGCTCCACATTTGTTGTCTCAAGAAATACGTGGGACAATTCATCAACACTTCAGAGGAGCTTCCACCTTTGGATGAGGAGGGGTAGCTAGAGTTGATTCCAGAGGAGGCAATGGATTTCCAAGAGCATAGATTGAGGAGAAGGTTCATTAGGGAGTGTTTGATCAAATGGACAGGGAATCTAGTGGACAATGCTATTTGGGAGAGTGAGCATGGTTTTTCGTGCCCTGGATTGGTATTGGTTGAGGACAAGCAATCGAAGGAAGGGAGGATTGCAATGTCCATTTCTCAGTAGGATATCCAAAGAGGAGGGATTAGTAGTTTAAACATCCCCATTAGACTATAGACATGGAAATTCAGAGGAAAAGATGGTCACTTGATGTTACTTTACTAGAGAATGTTATAATTTGAAAGTGACATTAAGTGAAAAGTGGTAAAAGTGCCTTTAACTGATATTGAGATAAAAATAGAAGGGGGCATATGTGAGGGAGATAAATTTAGAAGTTAACGGAGAATTATGGTTTCATAAAGGTATATGAGGTGAAAGGTGACATAATTCCTCATTATGTATATTTTATGATTTGAGAGTGAACTCTGAGGAGACTTCACATGTTCAAGAGAATCAATGAATTTGTGGATTCTAGGAGGAATACACCCTATTATCCTCATTTTGTGGATAACTAAGGATATTATGTCTCAAGGCCCTCAGGTTGCAGAGATGGAGTGTCGAGAGACTACATGACCAACAATACCCTTTTTCACAAATGGAAACCCCTCTCACCACCACATATCGTCACAGATTTCTATACGACATCCACTACATTAGATGGATTCTAGAAGGAAGTGGGCCTTGATACATGGGGTACAAATCAGTATTATGGTGAGCATCATTTCAATATTTAATTTATTTGATTATGTTGTATCTTACATTGCTCTATATTTCATGTTATATGCCTAGAAATTTTTCCTTTTTCCTTGCTTCATCTTCGTGGTTGACATTGTTCCCTAGTAAGTGGTTTTCCTTGATATGGGTTTTCTACTAGGAACTCCCTTAAATATCCATCATACCATTCACGACCATATTAACCACTATCCATCAGTATTCCCCTTCATTTCCTTTTCTCTTGGTATTTAAGGATGTATTGACCCAAGAAGGGGTTGCCCCTCATTCTATCGGAATAAGGGGATGAAGTCCTAGAGGGGTTTTTATTGGGTAAAAGACAAAATCCTTGTATAAACCTTCCATATTCTTCTCCCATGGATCACCCAAGAAAGTAGTAAAACACTTATAGTTGAGTAAAGGGGAGTCACAATATAATAAATATTGTTGAAAATGTTAGTTGAAGGATGGTAGGTCTCATCACGATCTAACCTATCACGTCCATGAATATCTAGTGGTATCACATTGCAATCATCTGGTCATCAAACCAGTGTAATGGCTCTCAGTTGCATGGATGAGAGAAAGGGGGTCTCATCACAAGCCAACCTTCTAATTTCTGCTAGGTGTTTGTGGGTGACATTTCCATCATATGGTCACCACACCATTGCAGTGACCTTAAACCTCTCCTTATGATGTATTGAAATAAAATAAAAATAAAGAAAGATAAAAGGAAATTGATGGTACTGGAAAAAGTGCATTGTGGATGAAGGTACCACACACCCTCTACAAGCGAACCCGTGAATGATACACTATGACCCCTTGTATGTCATGAGCCTTATGCCCATTGATTCTTGACCCCAACGACTTCATCCACTTTACATGGATTAGAGAGGGATATCTTGGAAACTCTCCTTGACCTAGGGAATGATCCACCCAATAGGACACCTCGTCAACCCTCCCATATTCAAGCTTGACAAGTCACATAGTGTCTTTGAGAATTTAATTGTTTCATATAACGATCTTTGATGCACATGCTTAGGTGGATCATTTATTGATTGGATTCAATTATCATTATGTTATGACTTGAGATCCTTGAAGGGCATGCTCATTTGTCTTTGCAGGACCTAGTTGGTGGAAAATTTTGGGAGAACAATCCTAGCATGGGCTTCCATGGGGATACAATCCCACAGGTTGGATGCCAAGGGATTGCATGGTGGATGAGAAATATCATACTTTAAAGGCCTTGATATTGACTTGGATTACATAACCTATCCCCCACATGTCAAACATTTTTCCTAGGAGAGAAAAAACGTCACTCCACCTAGGGGGGTTAGGACTTGGTAGCGAACTGCCACTCATTTACACATGGTTATTTTGAGAAGAAGAGGGTCTTCACCATGTGGATATTGTCTATATTCTTGAAATTTGGCCTTTGGAGGCCTACCCTTACTTGTCCAACACCTGCAACGACTTCTTCTAAGTGGAAAAATGTCCCCTAAAGGGGAGACATCTATGTAAAATTAGGGTTTATTTGTGCAAAAGTGAAACTTTCGATGAATTATTTAATATAAATTTTTTAAAGCAGACAAGATTAGGGTTTTTGATCCCTAGTCTTGTGGTTTACCCCTTAAATTATGGACAATTCATCTTGGTGCCACTTTGTATAAATAAGAATTCATAAGATCTCATTTTAACATAACGATCCCTCATTGTGAGAAATATTGATCTAAAATTTTCTCCATATTTGGAAAAATATTCTCTTGTTTCACTTTTTATGGTTATCTCTTGATCATATGGTTGATGGGAGTGATGCACTAGCCTTGGAAGGATTATCTCTTGCTATTGTGGAGGATTATCTTAGCATTTTCCCTTGAATTAGTGTGGTTTTTACTCTCATGATTGCAATTGTTTCAAGTCAAGGTCATTGTGCTAGGATCTAGGTGGTAAGTATAAGGGAATACACCCACACCATAGTCTTCATCACTTTATGCTTCATGTTATTCGTTAAACAAGGGTTTGCTAAGAGAACTATAAGGGCATACATCCTCTTAGCTTAAACCCTAGATAGTGAAACTTTCCTTTGGAAGTAAAAGGGATTAAACCCCCAAGGAGGTATCTTATCTAGATCTTTCTTTTCATGACCACATTAACCCAATAAATAAGAGCACTAGTCATTTATTATTGCATTGGAGAAATAAAATATTGCATTTGGAAACGTGATTTTTGGTCATTTTTACTTCTTGAAAAGTGGATTGTATTCCTTATGTCTTGGGAAACTTACATCCACTAAGGAATCCCCATCAAGGGGATAATTCTTGATGATTTTATAAAATTACATATTCATCCATTAGGGCTGCAGAAACCCTAAATCATTTTCTTGAATAACTCCCTTATCAACCATTGGATTTTGCTGAAAGTTTGCACACTTATTTTTCTTGGTCTAGTGGACTTTTTGGAAACGTTTGATGGGATTTCAGTGGCCTATTTTCTCACTGTAATACATTGAATGTTACATACATAAGGATGATATAATTTGTATTTTCTACTTGATCTCTATCATTTATTGAGAATCTTATAGTACCATTATATTTCTTATATATACTCCCTTATCAACCATTGGATTTTGCTCAAAGTTTGCACACTTATTCTTCTTGGTCTAGTGGACTTTTTGGAAACGTTTGATGGGATTTCAGTGGATTATTTTCTCACTGTAATACATTGAATGTTACATACATAAGGATGATATAATTTTCTGCAGAAAAGTGTTTACAACAACCTTATTGTTTTATGCTAGAATATTGGTTTTTCATCTTGAGTTTAACTAGTCATTAACTAGTCTTTCTTTTGTATTTTCTACTTGATCTCTATCATTTATTGAGAATATTATAGTACCATTATATTTCTTATATATACTCTTATCTATTTCTGAAAATTAGGGACAACTAGATTAAATTTCTTATCCAACTAACATACATCATTGCAAAGTGGTTTTTCTTGTGTCTCAGGCAAGTATTTCACCATTTACATGTTACTCAACATACTTGGAAACCCTTGTACCTTACCAAGAATTCATTCCACACATTTGGATACACTTAGACTTGACCTATAGGGGATTCAATTCCATCTCTATCCATATCCATCTCATTTCCCCTAGGGTAACTGAGATCTCCTCCCTAGAGTGACCTAGTCACCCTTGAAGTGTGGGACATAGATCGAGGTGACATTGGGTGTAGGATTCCCATGTTGTAGCACTTTCCTTGTAGTTGGGTCGGGATTTTCCAAACCTACAAATTGTAGTATAATGCAGCTAGAGGCTGATTTTGGTGTCGAGAGACCCACCCTAGTCATCAGAGAGATCATACAAATCTTCCATTGATCTTTAGCAACAGTTACATAGGTTGCAGTAGCAAGGGAACACTTATTCAGGGTGAGGGAAAAACTTCTAAAGAGGCTTGGAGATTCCACTTGTCCCGTCCAGGGAGAATCTAGTGATTCCCTTCCGACCTAGTTGATAGGAAGGAAAGGCACATCTGTTGACTAGTTTCTCATTAGATTCTGATGGCAAAATCATATTCGGTGCATCATTCATTGAGTGAGGGTGAGGTAGTTGGGGAGGATACATTTAGGGTTCCTGAGAGAGAACCAAATCATATCTAGGGAAACCCTTCCAAACCATTATAGAGGAGACTAGGGCGCTCAGTTTGAGACTATTACAACCAGACTTCGATGGTAGAATATCTAGGGCGCAGTTGTTCAGAACAATTGGGGTGCATTCCCCCAAAGGGATCCATCTGACGTCCATACAAATTTGTAGAGGGTCAATCTTCAATTGGATAGAGATAGAGAGTGTTCATGAGGTCAACGCAAATTGTTTGAGATAGAATCTAGGCAGATCCAAGGAGTTTATCCACCAGGGTGAACTTTTCGGTCTTGCAACAATTGTTGTATGAGTTGTCATAGTGTGCAACATATCCTACGTCGCATCCATTGATCCAACACCCTTCCTCTATTTCTAGGTATCATTGTTTCAATTTTATTATTTCATTCTGGATACGATCCTCTTGTTTATGATATAGTTGAGAGATTTTTTTTCTTAGTTGCATGTGACATTGTACCCAGTCATTTTCATAATACATTGTTGCATTCATTTTGTGTCTTTATCTTTTGTGTATTTCCTTGTATATTGTTAAGAAAATGTAATCACATGAAAAATCACCACGCATGTTAAAAATAATCACTAAACACATCCATAAAGCCAAACCATATTAGTTCCAACAACAAATAATGATCAATAGAGGAATATATTCTGATCTGCAGAATTAGAGATATTACACTGCTAATTTGATTTACAAAAAGGAAATCAATAGATAACAAGATACCTCGGTGTTGGGATGATAAAATAAACATCGTATCTAATAACTCACTATGAGAGGAAGCCATATTTCATTTCCATGGAATTTGATATCAAATCTATCATATTTGCAACTAGATCTCAACAAATCAATAACCAACAATCAGAAATCAAGGGTTGGATTTCAGGGAAACAATCATATTGAAGAAGAACTAGGGTTTGTAGTTATACAGATATGTAAGTGGGTTGTAGTAGGAAAAATCATGTACATAAGCGAGTTTCATTAATCAAAGGTGAATACATACATGGGTTATAGTGGTGATGGGCACATATAGGATTGTATAGGTAAGTACAAGGGTGGCTTCAACAACAGGCTATTTCCAAGGAAGATTATCAGATCAAATGGATGGAAACAAGAATTCTAAGAGTTGAAGATAAATTGGATGGATCATCCGACTTCCTATATTGGAAATAAATATTCACTTTGTATTTGAATAAATATGACCTTTGGGAGATAGTGGAAAAAATAGTTCTTCCACTGATAGATCCATAGGATTTGGAAGTTTAGCAAAAGAAGGAGATCGAAGTGTTATATAAAATTTTCTCTCACCCCATGAAACTCTCTTGGATGGACTTTCCATTTCCCTATGCATACTTGAAGTCCTCATTTTTACCTTCCAGAGCGAAAAAAGTACATTTTTCCACATATACATGCCCTACCTGTTAGACAACAAGTGTATACATAGTTTGCTCCATTACAACCCGCGTACATCAAGTTTGGTGCTCAAAATTAAAAAATTGTGTTTCATTTCCATGTCACGTCATGAGATCCATGATTGTTAACCTTCCATATAATAGAAACATTTCAACTCGACCCTTCAGTTCCATTTGAAGACTATAAATTGAACCATATCCAATCCATGGAGAAGAGGAGAGAATTCAACTTTTGAGAGAAAAGATGTTCTGGAGAAATTTCACTTCCTATTGAGTGTGCATCCCTTTATCCTTGAAAGTATAAACTCATTACTCACCCCCCAACATCTTCATTCTTTGATGGAGAACCTCATTGTATCCCTTATATGATATTGCCTTTGGTGGAGGATTGAAATGGTGGAGGCCCAGCTAGAGGGAATTAGTTTCCCAGTTCTGAGATGTGCCGACATAAAATTTTCTCACCTATATACTTTTGTTGATTATTTTAATAGAAATACTATTTTCTTGTCCAATTGATATCTTGCAAATATTTGAACTATTATTCCATGGGAATATTTTTCATGTATGTTAATGGATTATGGTATTTTATATGCTAACATTATATATTATCACAATATGCTAGTGTATCTTAGTTGTTGAGGACAAGCTGCAGGTATAAATCTTTGAGTCATGTGATCAATGATGGTCTTCATCGAACGTCCGGATGAGATAGGATCTTGACCTTGTCTTGTTAGCATTTTCATATATATAGCATAATTGGGATTAGAGTTGATTTATGTGTGTCATTCCATGTATTGTGGTTTAACCCATGCCATAGAGATATTTTCCTCGTAACAGAATTGGAGACTCCATTGGGGATTGATATTTTGTTTTTGGTTTTGGAGTGTTTTTATCCTTGACTTGCTCTCTTTTAGCATGAGTTTCCTTGTCGCCTGATTCCTTGACAACTTATTTTTACTTTTCATATGAGTTTCTTGAACTAATACTTACCCTATCAGTTGTATACTATATATATTTTGTTTTCCCCTTAACATACGTGTACATACATGAGTTTTCCTTCTGTAGGGTGGTTACATACGTGACTTTTTCCTAAATAGTCACATACATAAACTATTTAGGCTCACTAGATGAGTTTGGTGTTTGTTGGGTGTGTTTGGTTGGTTGCCGATAATTCTTGGGTCTCTTTCCTAACTATTAAGTGCCTACATAATGATAGGAAACATTATTATTGTTGAATTTTTGGGTGGTATTCTTTCTTATCATGTTTTTCATTAGTTTCCCTGCACATTGGTATGATGTTTGCTTCTTGGTATCCGGCTTGTCTTGTCTCTTTTTTCTTGGAGTAGGGTCTTTATGTGAAGATGTTATTCAATTATTTCATTTTCATTTCTTTATATCGAAACTACAAAAAAAAGAAATCTCATTTTTGCATTATGGAATTTCCTCTTTTGTTATTTAGTATTGATCTAGACACATGTGTAAAGATTGCATTTTATTGAAATTGTAGAAATTGCATTGAGAGTTGCGTTTAAAAGCTTACCATATCTTGAGAATTTAAGATTAGGAATTAGTAGTATTTATATTTGTTTCTTTCATATGCTGAGTCATAATATCATCAGTTTCATGACCACACCTCTTGAGTAAAAAAATCCATTAAAAGTAACATTGATTAACCAAAATTGATTGGAAACAATTATATTTTTCAGGGTACACAAACAAGAATAGGACATAGGGTGTTGGAATAGGATTTTGTGAGTAAACTTATCCAAGGCTATTAAACTAAACTTATGTGTCTGACCATGGAGTGGTGAAATCAATTGTGTAATTAGTGATGTGAGGGGGCTCTTCTCACACTGTATTTAAGCACAATGTCACACGAAGTTGGTTGTCGATATAGCCTTCTAATACCTTATTAGCGTTAGATATATTTATGTGGTTTCATTCGTATATGAGGTTATTTCTAGTACCTTTACCTTCATGAGAGGCGATGATTTAAATATTTTGGGCTTTGTTACCATGTCCATATGGTGGACAATACTTATGATTGTTTTCCTGTGCATTAGTTATATCATGCTGGCTCTAGCTCCTTGGCATAGCCAGCCACATAGGTTACTTCCAGGGGTTATTCTGTAGTTACCCTAAGTCAGATAAGGGTCGGAAAACACACAACCCTTATGGAGGATTACCTCTCTGGGGGGATCTGACCGACTATGTTGTTAAGCCCACGAGGGCCCTTATAATTGATTATGATACGTTCAATATTTTGAAGGGAGTTTTAGGCCCCTCTTGGGTGATGCATACCTACTCTAGTGAGGGAGGCCCCTTTTCAGCTACTATATCCTGTTTGTGTGCATTTGACCTTTTTTCTTTACTCTGGAGTGCTCTTTGATTGTTAGTTGGCCTTAGTATTTGGTTTCATATCTCGAGTCTTGAGTCATCTTGGAGCAAGAATAGCCTCTTCGTAGGTCTCGTCGTTTGTTGAAATTACCACTGCATTTTGAGTCTTTACCAAAGTTTCCTTCTAAAAGGCGTAAAGTTAAAAGGCGTGGTACATATATCTTCACCTCTAAGACTTGTGATTATCCAGTTATGGGTACTGATTTGATTCTAAATGACACAATGATTCCTTCAAATCCTATACCGTTTGTGGTCAATGGGACTCCTTCGACTCCTTCAACTGCGATGGTTGTAGTGTCAGAGGTTCCCATTCTTACCCCTACCCAACCTATGGTTTCTACTTGACCCATACAAATGAACCCTTTCAAGTCTCGTTTTGGTACTTGGGGATACAATAGACCATGCCTTCAGTCTCTAACCCTTTTTCTTTTGGTATGCCCAATATATTGTTGCAACTTTCATCCTCCATTCGAATGACTAATGAAAATCCTAGTTTTGGACCTGGGGGAATGACTCCTCTACATACTCCTCTCTCGTTCGGTGGAGGTCATATTACCAAAACAAATCCTATGGAAGGAGGCCAACCTCCTTTTCCTTTCGGGTCTAATCCTTGTCTAAATGCTCCTGGATGGAGTACTCAACCGAGCGGACAAGCCACTTCCTATATTCCATCCTTTCCCCCTTCTTCCTCCATCCCGATTCCGACAACACATTTTTTATGAAAAATGAACCTCTATCCTCTGCATTTCCACCCGGAGGGAGTGAGTTTCACACTATGGTCAACCCCCATCTTGGAGCTCCTCCAACTGGAGGCAATGTTTATAATTATCACTATGCCTCCCCTACAGTTATGGTTCCCATACAACCTCTTATGAATTAGTTTGGAGGAGGATATTACCCTACCTAATAGGGCCATGGTATATACTAGAACCATGTCTGGCCTACAGTCCCTCAACACCAATATTTCACGGGAGCATGGGATGAGATGCCACAACCCCAGCTCCCTTTTCTGGCCACGCTTAATCTACCAGAATTGTTGATATTAATGAATGACTTGGTGCATCATGATCCATAATGTCCCCATGTCCCCACCAAGGTTCCTTCAAACATTCCAAAATTCGAGGAGAAGACCGACAAGGATCGAGGTGATCATGTTACTACTTTTCATCTTTGGTGCTCATCCAATTCTCTTAATGTAGATTCTATTTGTTTGAGACTATTTCAATGCACCTTCATCGGGGTCACTGTGAAATGGTACATTGAGCTACCAAGGGGAATGTACGAAAACTTTAATAAGATGATTTTGGTCTTTCTCAACCACTTCCAGTTGTCAGTTCGTTAAGTTGTCAGCATAGAAATTTTGTTGACCTTTCACCAAGATAAGGCAATGAATATATCAAACCATATCCAAGAGTAGCGTAGACGAAAGAGGTTGATTAAATCGTACATTCCTCCAGATTTCATGTTGGAGTGGTTCTTTAAGTCCTTATTTCCTTATATTTCAAAGGAAGTTTCTACTTCTGGAGTAACATCTAAGGAAGAAGATATTTTCAAATCCAAACAACTAGACCTCATATATGCTCAGTCTAGGATGTTGTATTAAATTCTTCCTGACACGTTGTGATCGAATTAGGACCCTATACAAAATCTTGGGCCTCATGTTGATGGAATTATGGGCTCTGCAAATGTTAATTCTACAGACTCGGTGACAAACCATTTGAAGGATTTCTCTCTAAGCGAGCCTGTATTAGGACAAGCTTCAGCTTTGTCCTCCACTTGCACTTAGTCTATAGGTGTTCATTCTACATAGTCATCAACTAACCCAAATGGTGACCAACAACCAGGAAGGAATAAAAATAAAGGACAAGATAATAATCGTAAGGGTGGAAAAAAAATAATAAATACAAGGACGGTGCTAACAATGATAAATCGAATAATAATGTTGGTGAGGGAAAGAAAGAAAGATGAAAGGTGAAGTTTCCTTGTAAACTTTGTAAAGATGATCACCTTACCCACTTATGCCCCAAAATCAAGGAAGACTCGAGGCTCTTATTGCAACCGCCCGTTGTGTTGACCAATCCATTTCAACATAATTATCAAATGGCTTTGGGGTCCTCCAAGACCGTAAATACATCAAGAGGGACTCAAAAACCCTTGAAACATGAAGGTGACCATCTATGTTTTAATATGGTTAAGTCTTAGATTGATGTAGCCACTCAATCTCTTAATTACGGATCTTCACATATTGTCACAAGTCCAGATTCTCCCCCTCCTCCAAAAAGAGTATTGAAATCCTTTGCCTCATATTCCAAAAGGAGTATTGAAATCCTCTCCCTTGTATTCCAAAAGGAGTATTGAAATCCTTTTCCCACAATACTAATTCTTGAGCTTCCCATAACTATTCGATTTTTGAAGATCTGGGACAAACCCCTTGTGTGATGTTGGCTTTGGAGGTGCTCCAAATGTGTCCTTCATAGCGGAACTCCTTTTTATCTACTTTAGGAGCTCTAGAATCGTGTGGCTCAAAGGTTATTAAGTTTGATGTCACATATGTTAATCCTTGCTTGACTTACCATGTGGTCTTTCAAATCCATGTGGAGTACATGAAATATACCATCAAGCACACTGTAATTGATGAAGGTGTTGTGACGTACGTGATGTCCCTAACCTGTTGGAAAGCCATTGGATCTCTGAATTTATCCCAATATATGACTATTGAGTCTCAGTATTGACACCTATATTACCCTATATTATCTCTGTCTGAGTCAATTTTACCGATGCTATGTGTATCTAATTGACTGTTTCCTCCATAAATACACTTTATGACCTCGTTCATGTGCATAAGAGGTAACTTATGATTAAAGCATGGTTTGTTTAGTTTTCTTGAGTTAAAATGATTAAATGTTTGGTTTTGCATGATCCTAATCATTTGACTCTTATGAAACATTGATTTGGTACTGCATGGGTGTCTAATACAGTACCAACACCTGTTTTGTGCTAATCTGGTACTCATGGTTATGACTGTTTGTATTTTGGTACTAAACAACTACCTACAGGATTCTAGTACCAACATTCTGGTATTTTCTTTTCACCTCGAGTTTCATCCCAATGCCGATGTATATAAAAATTTGGGGACATGGGTGATCTGAAATCGGATCCAGAAGCCTGACAGGGCTTGAAAAATGCTCAAAAATGAAAGTGCTCGAAATGCGATGAAACTAGTGCAATTATGTTCGTCTCGTCTTCCTGATTCCGGTGGTATATTTACTTTGTCAAACGGGCTCCGTATGGAGAAGATATCGCATTCTGTCCGAAAAGTCAAATAGGCAAAAACAAAAATGATGCTGACTGTACAGTCCGTACAATTCGTACAGGTTGACGTGGCAGGGCCGTATAGACCATATGATGACGTGGAAGGAATGATGTGACAGTCATCTATTGGCATATTTTAAGAGAATCATTTGCTGACACGTGGCGTTTAATTGGCAAGTGATTGGGTGCCACGTGGCTCAATCACGGGCTGCCACGTGGCACCCCCTTTATTTGGTTTTTGGTTTGAAAATTTTTATGGAGGCCATGGGGTTCGACCCCCGAACCTCCCCACCATATAATTATTTAACAAAGGCTGTGCCGCCAACGTGCCACCATAGTAGTTCATACTATATAATGGATTTAAATTTATTTAAATTTACATTAATGTTAATGTGGCGGGGGGGTCGGGACGGGGCTTAGCCCCAGCCCGCGGTCCTTTGTATTATAACATGTGACCTATGGTAACATTTGCACATGGGGGGTTTAGATATAGCCTGTGGACTTATGTAATATTTCATGTGACCGCACCGGAGCGCGCAGAGGGGGAAGTTGGAACGGTTTTGACCGTTAGCCCCTTTTACATTTGCGCGAGGTCAGATGACCCTAATGTGCCCGAGTGCTAGGTGGTTAGGAGCTAGAGGTGGCCTAACCGTCCTATGGTTTGCACCATTGGCGCGGTTGCGCCCAGTGCTGGGTTTTCACGCTATTTATTGCGTGTGTTCCAGGTTCAATTGGAGAGGGTGCAATTTGTAGATGCAGAGACAACAAGCATGAAGGGGAAGACTTCCAGGAGGCATAACTTCTTCGTTTTTCGATCGATTCAAGTGATGAAAGAGCCCAGATAGGGGTTTTGGGATGCTATGAAGCCATTAGAGTAGCCAGAACAAAGTTATACTGAAGGAAAACCAAGCTAAAGCCATTTTGATGCAGAGAAGCTTTTGAGGAGGAGACGCTGTTGGACCATTTTGGGGAGCTTTGGACGTCTGTTTTGCGTGCCGTTTTATTTGCAGGGTTCTTGAGATCTAGAATAACAAGACCAGATCAGTCTTGTAGCCATTTTGCATTGAAGCTATGTAATTTTGAGCATTTGAACAGAAATAAAGAAGCCTCCCCCACAGAGAAAAGGGCTCGGAGACGTAGGCAAAGTTGTGCTGAACTCCGTTATCAATCTGCGTGTTATGGTTTGCTATCTTTTATTGAATTTCAGACCTGCACACATGTATATGGCTATTATAATTCCTCTTCTTTCCTCATTCTTTCACTAAGTTTTCTCAAATGGTTAATTAATGCATGCAAAATTAAAACTCAACCATAGTCATTAAAAGATCCTATGGATCAAGTGGTATCAGAGCTAGTTGACGTTTGGATTTGAGTTTTGCATGTTAACCAGGGAAAAGATACAGCGTGGTGAAGGTGATCTTGTTGCAGAGAATCCATTAATTGGATTGAGAAAAAGAGCTTCTCACAGCGAGAAGATGGCATCGGAAGAAGGGATTTCTTAAGATGAGAAAGAATTCCGGAAAACATTCCTTGCTATGTCAGAGATGGTGAAAGTCCTGTACGAAGATTACTTGGAACGGAAGCGACCAGTTTTGGGTGATTATTCAAAGGGAAAAAGTGAAGAGGAAGAGGACGATCCTTAGATTCCTCCTTCACCTCCATCAAGGACGATCCTTAGATTCCTCCTTCACCTCCATCAACACCTCCTTCTTCTCCTTCTTCTTCAAGTTCAAGTTCTAAATCTAGTGGAAAGAAAACTGTTCATAAAAATAAAACATGAAATGCCATTGTTAAAAACTTGACAAAATTTGAGTTGCCCATATATGATGGGTGAAGTAATGTAAAAAAACTTGATAACTGGATCAGCAGATGGAGGTATACTGCAAAGTGCAAATGTGATCAAGGATGAGGCCACAAATTGTTGATCTCTTTGAGACTTGCGTATAGCCTTATCCGGTGGCATGCCAAAGTTACAAAAAGGAACATCACAAATGTGGGTAATGTATTCCAATCATTAGCTGACTTTACTGCGACTGTGAAACAATCTATCCCTTTGGGTTGGGAGAAAAGAAAAAGAAATAAATTGAATGAAATCTTTAAACTAGAAAAAGGACAAACAATGCAGGAATACACCGCTGGATTTAGAAAAATGGCATTAATAACATAGACATTCCTTTGCAAAACACAAGAAACCCTTTGGCAGCTATATAGGGAGGTTTCTCCCGCATTATACAGGGAAACATTGTTTCTACTTTTGGACCCACTAACCTTGATGAGGTCGCGTTCAAGCCATGTATATTGAAGCAGGAAAAAGAGGTGTGTCAAACTTCATCGGCCTTTGGAGGAAAGAGGACAAGAGGAAAATGGGATAAATGGGAAGAATGAAAATGCAGTGATGATGAAGGAAGGAAAGCCCTCTTGCAAGCATTGCAAGAAAGAGAGGGATAGCTGATGAGGGACAGAGTCATGCTTCATCCAAAGAAGAGGCCAAAGTGGTTCAAAGAAAAAAGAAGGGAATGTAAAATGTATAAACGCACATCAAAACCTACAAACTTGGATCGGATTCAAGTGATGAGTCAAATATTTCATTGGTTGTTATGACAGGTAAATTTGGTGAAGGGATTGATTGTAGAAGCAATTTGTTCTATGCGGTAACGCACGGCTACGTAATCAAGATAGACATTAATACTAATCAAATGCTGAATCTCTAACATAATCTAATCTCTAAGAATTGGTTAAGCACTATTAAAAACACATACTCATCATAGGCCTTACACACCTAAATGGATGAGCAATCATCATCAAATCCACATAACAAAATAGTAATAAATCAAATTTGCAATTTCATCTAAGCATGTGGACGAAGTAGCTCGTGATGTTGTGTCGTTAAGAGAATGTGGAATGATCTTAGGTAGTTCATACTTATTTGATCGTAAGGCAATCTTCTACAGGACAAAGAATCAATATCAATTCACTAAAGCAGGTCATGATTATGTGGTCCATGCTCATCATGTTAAAGCAAATAAAACACTTCAAACAATGGAACAATTAACGAATGCAGTGCAAGCATGCAACAAACCAATAATTGTTTCAAATGAAGTAATTGATCTTAAGAAAGAACAAGATATGGTTGTTGAATGGAAAATCAATCATAAGTTGCTTCAAGATAAGCTCATGTCGTGCAAATATTTTAAGTATATCAGCTCATTTGCAGTCGTCTTCTTGATACTGTCATTAGCAATGTTTTCTACATGGATGATAGTAGCTTCAGTAAGATGTAACAGGGTTCAAATGGATAAAAATATACTGTCAGTTGTCATGATTGTGTTACAGTTGATATTGATGAGACAGGTGCACATGACAGAGTTCAGAGACAGAGAGAAAGTCGGGTGGCCTATCCTGAGCTTGTTGATTGGTCAGTAACCTTTTGGGGACCAAAAGGTCTTATTGTGGGGAGGTGTGATCCGAAATCGGATCCAGAAGCCTGACAGGGCTTGAAAAATGCTCAAAAAAAGTGCTCAGAATGCGATGAAACTAGTGCCATTGCGTCCATATTGTCTTCCTGATTCCGGCGATATATTTACTTTGTCAAACAGGCTCTGTATGGAGAAGATATCGCGTTCTTTCCGAAAAGTCAAACAAGCAAAAAAAAATGATGCTGACTGTACAGTCCGTACAGGATGACGTGGTAGGGACGTACAGACCATACGATGACGTTTAAGGAATGACATGGCAGTCATCTATTGGCATATTTTGAGCGAATCATTTGCTGACACGTGGCGTTTAATTGTCAAGTGATTGGGTGCCACGTGGCCCAATCACGGGCTGCCACGTGGCACCCCCTTTATTTGGTTTTTGGTTTGTAAAATTTTATGGAGGCTGTGGGGTTCAACCCCCGGACCTCCCCACCATATAACGCTTTAACAAAGGTCGCGCTGCCAACACGCCACCATATTAGTTCATACTATGTAATGGATTTAAATTTATTTAAATTTACATTAATGTTAATGTGGCGGGCGGGTCGGGTCGGGGCTTAGCCCCAACCCGCGGTCCTTTGTATTATAACATGTGACCTATGGTAACATTTGCACGTGGGGGGTTTAAATATAGCCCATGGACTTATGTAATATGCCATGTGACCGCACCGGAGCGCGCGGAGGGGGAAGTTGGAACGGTTTTGACCGTTAGCCCCTTTTACATTTGCGCGAGGTCATATGACCCTAATGTGCCCGAGTGTTAGGCAGTTAGGGGCTGGAGGTGCCCTAACCATACTAGGGTTTGCACCGTTGGCGTGGTTGCACCCAGTGATGGTTTTTCATGCTACTTATTGCGTGTGTGCTAGGTTCAATTGGAGAGGGTGCAATTTGTAGATGCAGAGACAACAAACATGAAGGGGAAGACTTCCAGGAGGCATAACTTCTTCGTTTTTCGACCGATTGAAGTGCCAAAAGAGCCCAGATAGGGGTTTTTGGATGCTCTGAAGCCATTAGAGCAGCCAGAACAGAGATATACTGAAGGGAAACCAAGCTAAAGACATTTTGATGCAGAGAAGATTTTGAGGAGGAGACGCTGTCAGACCATTTCTGGGAGCTCTGGACGTCCGTTTTGCGTGCCATTTTCTTTGCAGGGTTCTTGAGATCTGGAATAACATGACCAGATCAGTCTTGTATCCATTTTGCATTGCAATGATGTACTTTTGAGCATTTGAATATAAATAAAGAAGCCTTCCCCACAGAGAAAAAGGCCCGGAGACGTAGGCAAAGTTGTGTCGAACTCCGTTATCAATCTGCGTGTTATGGTTTGTTGTCTTTTATTACATTTCAGACCTGTACATATGTATATGGCTATTATAATTCCTCTTCTTTCCTCATTCTTTCACTAAGTTTTCTCAAATGGTTAATTAATGCATGCAAAATTAAAACTCAACCATAGTCATTAAAAGATCCTACGGATCAATGGGTTTTGTTCGGAGCAGTGTTTTCATTCAAAAAAGTGATCTATAATCCCAACATATCACACATATGGACCTTCATCTCTGGGGGAATGATCCATCCTAAATCTTTGCCAATTTTCCAGAAATTCTAGGATCATGCCCAGATTCGTGGGAACTACATTTCATTGATTAGATAAGTGGTTTTACTTGACCTCCATTGATGGAGAATGGTTTTGATTTGGATTGTATTGTCTAGATCAAAATTTGTAATGTAAACATCATATAAATTGAGTGATGGCTAATCAAAAAAAGGAGAGGAATTAGTATGCTGGAAATTGGATTTCTGAACCAACTCTTTTTGTAAATTTATTTGTTGAAGATCAATGGAAGTTTGAATTCAAGGATATTGTGTGTCTCTTAGCATTTAGAATCTGCTGATATAAAAGCTTCCATTTTGGCATCGGCAAGGGCCCACCGATCCATCTTGGTAAGATCATTGTAAATTATTAGCATAGATTTATATTTTATGTACTTGTTGTTTTGATTTCATTTTTTATTTCACTATTAGAATTGATTGCAAAGTGTGGCAGAACAAGAACAATTGGGAGTCCATCATTCGCATTACATAATCCATCAAATGGAACATCTCATTAAAAATTATGTTTCCTGTGTAGAAACGAAGTAATTTCTAGAATTGCAAGATTGTATTAAATTTATGTTTGTGATGCATCCATTGATTTTGAAGAATGTGCAGAATTAGATAAGAATTTATTGCAAGTTTGAAGTGTGTTGTTACATGAAATGAGATCAGACTTCATCTCTCACCTTCATGCACCATAGAATGAAGCCTCTCAATTGTATTGACATTTTTTTTACTACACGGGTTTGATTGGAGTGAATAGATTTATGATTTCTTTTTGTTTAAGAGTGAATTGTTGATTACTGTTTTCAATTTCTACAGGGAACAAGATATGATTTCATCTCTTCATTTCACAAGCCTATAATGAACAGACTTGTTATGTGAGCAAGACCCTTTTCAATTGATTGTTTGTTTGAGAGTTTTTACTATGAACTTTATCTTTTGTTATCATTGAAGTGTGCCCAGATTTTCTTGTTAGTTGTTGTTAAGAATAGTAGATACAAGTAACTAAATCAAAGTCCATCTTTCCACTTCATGAGCTTGTAAATGGACAAGGCATTATCTGATAAAAATCTTTTGAGTGCATGATTGCAAGTTTTGCTTTCAAATTTCCAAATTGTATGAAGAGTGTTATCTTTGAAAACAAAGTATTTTGTTATTGATGGTTTTGTTATCTAAGCTATACTAAACATACATAGGAACCTATATATTATCGAAACATATAGTGCATCAAATCTACTGATTATGAATCCCGATTGATAATTTATGTTGGGTAATATATTATGCAAATAATTGCACCAACATTTTGGCGCCGTTGTCGGGGAGTAATGGTAATAGGTAGTATTTTGATTAGATTCCTTTAATGATTTTGGATTGGTTTTATGGATAAACTAAGGATAGAGAGAAGTTGGTAAGACATGCGGGAAGATCCCAAGAATCCACTTTAGTGGGGTTTCTCCAAAGTTAGGTTGTCCTCTCTTCTTTCAATGCAAGTGTGTTTTTCCTTCCTTTATGAAAAATTATGTTTTCATGATGGGCTAACTTGTTTGAACAGATAACCTTGTGACAGTAGGATCCCAATAACGCAAGGAGTTCAAGTTTGGTGTGTTTTATTGCAAATAGTTTTAATTTCTTAGTTTTAAGATTCAAATCTTTTATGATAAATCATTTTTGGGGTGTTGTAAGAACCCCCGAGTACTAAGTTGTGTTGTGAGATAGGGATCATAAAATAGCTAGAGTAATTCAAGGATGATCAAGATCTTGAATAATGTTGCTCCAAGAAATTTCCTACATTCTAGCAGCAGCTAGGATATCCACCTCTCAGGAGGAGCATATCTTGACAATAGTCAAGGATTTAGTTGTCTCTCCACAACAAGATTTAGAGGTTCCTTCGGATTCCTATTGTCAATTTGTTGAGGAGACTCAAGAATCATGGATAGGATTCAATGGAGATAAACCATTGGAACCTGAGATCAAGTATTTATTAACATGACTCTTAGTAGACCCCGTGTGTACCCCAAAAACCAATCATCTTGAAGAAGAGAATCTGTGTAGCATGGAAAAGGAGGACATGTTGTGTGACCTAAACAAAGAAGAGAAACGAGAATATCTTGATCATATTGAAAGATGGTTTCAATTAGTTATTAGGTCACACCACTCTTTTATTTTTCATTATTGCTTGATCTCATCATCGAAACAACCAGTTCTTCATACTCTCGTATGCATTAAAAGTTATATTTAAAACCCCAGTATGGATATATTTCTAACCATGTTACACACATGTCTTCACTGGAAGTATTCTTATACTTGAAAGACATTTTCTTTTGATCAATTAGAGTAGGATAGGTAAATAAATAAAAAAATGTTGCACATAAGTACAATGAAACATATCTTTCATATTTTTTCATAGATGGGAATGTCAAATTATAACAAAGAAAACGGTTTAAGATCTTTTGTTCCTATAGTAGATTTTTTTCTAAAAAGTTATGATAATTTTGTTTGGAATCTTAGGAGAAGGGAATCTCTTCATCCTCCGAATGCACACATAATACTAGAAGGGTTTCAAAAGAGGAGATGACATCCTTGTCAATGGAAGATAACACTTAAGGGAGTGCTTCATGACCTATTTCTTCAAATTTCTTGTTTTTCCTTAAGTTGTTAAAAATGATGCATTCATGCTTTATCATTACCTATCTATTTTAAGACCACCATTTCAAAAGGATGATCAATTAAGTGATCTTTTTAATAGTAGTTTAAATTGAATGTTAATTCCAAACTATTTTTAGCTAATAATTCAACTTTTGACATTTCCCCTAAATTTTTTGTTTGTAAGCATGAATACAAATCTAGTTTTAATTAGTTCTATTGGTTTGTTTTTAGCATATGTTCGCAACCTTCTGAGAAGCCTTTTTTAGCATCTCACATTGTTTGCATTAGTCCATGAAAAACCTTAGGCATGGGGGAGTGGTTGCTGAAACCGTCATATTCTTTTGCAACTTCCTTCAGCAAGGCCAAATCAACATGTTGAGTGTTGGGATTTGATAGTCATTTCTAGAATTCTGGCACCATTCTATTTCGGTACTACAGAATTGCGTTCATCCGGTACTGCAACAATGTTTTCCTCTGTGTTCATTCGGTACTATGGAGGAGGCCTACGTTATTCTGGTACTGAACCACAACTCTGCGCCATTCCGGTACTGAACCACAAACCTATGCTCATCCGATACTCAGGTGATCTAGTACTGGTAATAAGGTGTTGGTAGCTCTAATCACATATTCAAGTTTTACTGCTCGATTTAAGTACTAGGACATATAAATTAAACATTTTTCATTTTATTAAATAAATTAGACTAATTATGCAGTAAACATATGGCTACTCTGAATCATTGCACGCTCCCTACCATGAATTTCTGCAAGCCCTCGTATACATCTCCTCGTATAGAAATCATTCACCCTGTAACTCTATTTCTATCGCTCGCTCTATTCTGGTACTACTCTGTTCTGATACTTTCCTATTCTGCTACTATCTATTACGATATTGCAGAAACATGTTCTGATACCCATTACCAATCTAGTACTGATTCCAAGGTGATATGATCTTTGTCCTGTGCATAGCATTGTTTTCACTTCAGGTAATTGGAGGTATGGGCTAATATATTCATGTTATTTCTATCAAGGATCATTTAAGTCTTGTGTTGAATTTTTTTTACTCTCATGTTCATCTTCCTCCTACATTTCTACACTCAACCCTAAATGAATCATCCTTGCTATCCTTTAAGAATATATTTTCACATTTAGCTCTATATGATAATGGGTGCACTTGTCGTATTACCTCATCATTTTGAAGAAGTGATTGCTAATTGAAATATCCATTGAAAAGTGGTGACAAAATTATGTCAAATACTAACCCACTTGGTTCAAACAAGTTCTTATCTATGTTTATCTTTACAAGTTTCTCTTGGGAGGTATTGATGAAAACCTCATGTGGTGGACCGCCCTTGCAAAACCTCAATGAACTTTAATGAGAACCCTAATAGGATTAGCTAGAGGGGCCTCTTAGTCATTATTCGAGATGTTCCATTATACATTGAAAAGATGAGATTTAAGTTGAATGTGGATGATGTCACTCTTGGGATAATTGCAAACAATTAATTATGTGCCTAATAACTCTAAAACACTCTCCTACCACTTGCCTTCCTTATACTCTAAAAATGTCAATGAACAATATACATCATTCTAAATCTTTTGAGTAATGTAATAAAAAGGAAGTATCAGGAAGTATAAGTAAACCTGCCGGGGTAGGCCTGATGGCAGGAGGTCCATGCTTGTATGGTACTAAGGTAAACCCGTTGGGGTACTGAATAGGTCTGCTGGCAGTGGGGCTATATCGGGTAAAGGAAGTTGAAAAACATAAAGTGGCACACCTAAAACTAAACAAAAACCCTTGGGTATCATTCTGAAGAAATCATTATCAAATCAAGGCTAGGAGATGACCTTTATATCTCTCGGATGATGTTTCTAACAACCTTCAAGTATCCACTTTAGAGTTTTGTCTTTAAAATAATAGGTTTTCATGATAAGTGGGACCCTTAGTATGTGTAATTCACCTTACCTAAGCAAGAAGAGCTTCATCTCTAAAATCTTGGAGAAGAAATGAGTTAATCATCTTGGGATGTATTCTTTTATGTGTTCCTCTCTTCAAATGAGATCTAAACTATGCTATATCACTTTTATTTTAAAGGTAATTAGTCAAAGTCATTATGAAAAATCTTGGCCACTATAATCATATTAGATCCACAATCATCCCTTTCTCCTAACTTTGATCGAAAAAAGATTGGATAAGACTTAACGCCAAATCACTAACATATCTAATCTATTGCTCATGACTCCACTTTTTTGTCATAACTACTTTTCCATGGGTAAGAAGTGTGAAGCATAGGCTAGGAAGTTTATATTGTATAACAAGAACTTAGGATCTGAAGAAGGGTGTAAGGTCAATAATTCTTGATCAAGTGAGGAGTACCATCAATTTTGAAATTTTGAAGATCATTGTTGCATGAGGACATGCAATGTCTTAAGAATGGGGGAATGTTGAGTCTCAGTATTGACACCTCTATTACCCTATATTATCTCTATTTGAGTCAATTTTACCTGTGCTATGTGTATCTAATTGACTGTTTCCTCCATAAATACACTTGATGACCTCATTCATGTGCATAAGAGGTAACTTATGATTAAAGCATGGTTTGTTTAGTTTTCTTGAGTTAAAATGATTAAATGTTTGGTTTTTCATGATCCTAATAATTTGAATCTTAAGAAACATTGATTTGGTACTACATGGGTGTCTAATACAGTACCAATACCTGTTCTATGCTAATCCATTACTCATGGCTATGACTGTGTGTATTCCGGTACTAAACAACTACCTACATGATTCTGGTACCAATACTCTGGTATTGGATTTTCACCTCGATTTTTGGGCCAATGACGATGGATATAAAAATTTGGGGATATGGGTTTTGTTTGGAGAGGTGTTTTCATTTGGAATTGTGTGCCAGAATCCCAATATCTCACACATATGGACCTCCATCCCAAGGATCCCAATCCATCCTAAATCTTTGCCAATTTTCCGGAAATTCTAGGATCATGCCTAGATTCATGGGAACTACATTTCCTTCATTAGATAAGTGGCTGTACTCGACCTCCATTGATGTAAAATGGTTTTGATTTGGATTTGATTGTCTAGATCAAAATTTGTAATGTAAACATCATATAAATTGAGTGATGGCTAAGCCAAAGGAGAGGAATTAGTATGCTCGAAATTGGATTTCTGAACCAACTCTTTTTGTAAATTTATTTGTTGAAGATCAATGGAAGTTTGAATTCAAGTATCCTGTGTATCTCTTAGAATTTATCATATTCTGATCTAAAAGATTCCATGTTGGCATCAGAAAGGGCCCATCGATCCATCTTGGTAAGCTCATTGCAAATTATTAGCATAGATTTATATTTTTTGTACTTGTTGCTTTGATTTCATTTTTTATTTAACTATTAGAATTGATTGAAAAGTGTGGTAGAATAGGAACAATTGGGATTCCATCATTCACATTACATAATCCATCAAATGGAACATCTCATTAAAAATTATGTTTCCTCTGTAGAAACGAAGTAATTTCTAGAATTGCAAGATTGTATTAAATTTATGTTTGTGATGCATCAATTGATTTTGAAGAGTATGCAGAATTAGATAAGAATTTCTTGCAAGTTTGAAGTGAGTTGTTACAAGAAATGTGATCATCCTTCATCTCTCACCTTCATGCACCATAGAATGAAGCCACTCAATTATATTGACAATTTTATGTACTACAAGGGTTTGATTGGAGTGAATAGATTTTTGATTTCTTTTTGTTTAAGAGAGAATTGTTGATTATTGTTTTCAATTGCTACAGGGAACAAGATCTGATTTCATCTCTTCATTTCACAAGCCTATAATGAACATACTTGTTATGTGAGCAAGAGCCTTTTCAATTGAGTGTTTGTTTGAGAGTTTTTACTATGAACTTTATCTTATGTTATCATTGAAGTGTGCCCAGATTTGCTTGTTAGTTTTTGTTAAGGATAATAGATACAGATAACTGAATCAAAGTCCATCTTTCCACTTCATGAGATTGTAAATGGACAAAGCATTATCTGAGAAAAATATTTTGAGTGCATGATTGCAAGTTTTTCTTTCGAATTTCCGAATTGTGTGAAGAGTGTTATCTTTGAAAACAAAGTATTTTTTTATTGATGGTTTTGTTATATAAGCTATACTAAACATACATAGGAACTTATATGTTATCGACACATATAGTTCATCAACTCTACTGATTATGAATCTCGGTTGATAATTTATGTTTGGTAATATATTATGCAAATAATTGCACCAACAATGACTATGTTGACTTCATTTGATGGATGTTCTTTTTGACCCCATGAAATTATTCTCTCTTTTCCAGTCCAATTAGGTGGAAATATAGTGGACGTTGTTGTTGAGGTGGTTGATGCACCCCTTGATGCGATCCTGTCTTCTATTTTCCGCACTTTATTTTCTCCTCACGAAGGGAAAATAGTGACAATTGATCAATTTTCATTTGGGCATGCTAGTTCTAATGCATCAGTTGGGCATTTGATCCTAGTGATCAACAATTCTCAGCAGGAAATCAAGGATATTGATGTTGGAATGTATTCCTCTCTCATGGGTAGCTTTGATTTCGTGGCATGAATCCATCACATTTATGCGATTTCTAGTAGGTCTTCGTCATCAGTAAGGTTTTCTCCTTTTCTTACTTCATATTTTAATGACCCTTGGACCCTATCATGGTTAATCCTATGAAGGTTGAGGAAATACTTTGATTTCCTACCCTACGCAACATTCAACAACTTCAGGGTTTACAGAGGAAGGATAACTTCTTGTGTCGGTTCATAGTGAACTATTCCATTTTAACTAAGGGTTTCGTGTGTCTTTTGAAGAAATATACTCCATTAATATGGGATGAGCGATCACAAGAATCCTTCAATGCTCTTAAGAAAGCCTTCATATAGAAGCCTTTGCTGAAACCTCTAGACTATATAGAGAGTATTTTCTTTATATCGTTGCATCCAAAGATACGGATGGTATGGTTCTGGTTCGGGAGGGTGATCAGCTCCATGAGAACATCGTCTACTATATCAGTTGAAATTTAGTCAGTCCTGAACTTAAGTACTCCCATGTAGAAAAACTATCCTTGGTTGTCGTACATGCAGTTCAAAGATTACAACATTATATATTACTTTGAAAAACTATCATATTTGAAGATATCATTCCATTTCAATACATCCTTACCAGGTGTTTCATAGGGAGGAAATAAAATAAGTGGATCATTACCTTGCAAGAGTTTGATCTCGATTTTTCTTTGACGAAGTCTAAGAAATCGCTAGTTTTTTCCTACTTGATATTAGACTTCCCTTGACTAGATGATCATATTATTCTAGAATATTCATTTGCAGATGTAAATATCTTCCTTATCTCATATTTGGACCCCTAGTATGGAGACATTCTAATTTATATTCAAGCCTTTAAGTTATCCCAACATATACCGAGAGACGATTGACGACGTATACATCATAAAGCTAAAAACTACCTTATCATTGGTGATACTTTGTATCATTGAGTACATAATATTTTGCGTCATTTCTTGACTCACAAGGAAGATGATTTGGTTCTCAATGACTGTCATGGTGGGGATTGTGGTGATCATCTATTTTGGGCTTGTGACAATCCAAAATAAATTGCGAGATGGTTATTTTTGGCCATCAATTTTTAAAGATTGTGTTGAAGAGGTCAATAAGTCTCACTCTTTCTAGGTTTTCCCTCGGAAAATGAACTCTTGGTCTCTTCACCAAGTCATCACTATTGGTCTCTTTACCAAGAAGGGGGTGGATTTTATGGACTGTAACCCAGCTTCGGCAAGGGGGAATCATCATATTATTTTTTTTGTGGATTAGTTAACTAAATGGCTAGAGGCCATGCCTACCATTAAATACAATGGTAAGATGACAACATTCTTCGTATTCAACCAAATTATAGCCCGATTCAGAATCCCAAAGGATATTGTCACTGATCATGGAAGTCACTTTTAGAATGAAATGATTGAGGAGTTAACATCAAAACTAGGTTTTAATCATGATCATTATTCCTCTTATTATCCCCAAGAAAATGGACAAGTAGAGGAAATGAATAAATCTCTCAAGGCCATCTTGAAAACAAATGTCAGCCAGATTAAATTTGACTGGCATGTAATGCTTTACCCTATATTTTGGGCATATCGAACCTCAATAAATACTTCAACCTCTTTTTCTCCTTTTCAGCTAGTACATGGAATGGATTTGATCCTTCGAATTAAATGAAAAATCCCTTCCCTCAAACTAGAAATTGAGCTTCTACTTGACACATTCGATCTTGGAGAACACCTTGTGCACCTAGAGCTTCTGGATGAGAAACATTGAGATGCCCCTACGGATATCAAAGTGAATGAATGACGTGTTAAGGTTGAGAATGATAGGTCTGTATGTCCTCGAAAATACGTTGAGGGTGACTTGGTTCTATTGTATGACCAAGCCAAAGGACCATTGGGGGTAGGAAATTTCAACCCCATGTGGCACGATCCTTATATTGTACATTAAAATATCTTATGCTTGAGCCCTCAATATTGAGCGTGACCCTTTGTATATTAGTGTATCTTAGTGTATATACATCTTTTCCTTTGTGTCATCGACTTGTTTATCAAGTTTTCCCTTGATTGGAAGATTTCAATGGAGTCTTCAGTTTACATAGGATTCAGACATGGTGCTAGTTTTCATACACAGAACATGGCTTCTGTCGCTTGGGTCATTTACTCACTCGAGGGTCAACTGGTGTCTTAAGGTTGCATTCCTCTGGAGCCATCAAAGAATACTGTGGATGAGTATAGTGCCATTATAGAACTATTACGCGATATTCTTTCACATGTTGTTTGGTCTTTAAAGTTTCATGTGGACTCCTAGTTAGTCGTATGTCAGTTAAACAACAGTTATCATGTGCGAGATCCTACTCTACTCTGACAATTCCTACAGGTAAAACGTTTGGAACAATACTTTGATTTTCTTAGTTATAATCACATACCTAGAAGTTCTAATCAAGTATCCAATGCATATGCTAATTATGTTTTATATTGGCATTTTTCAAATAACTAAGTAAATAAAATACATTCATGTATGTACACATTATAACATATATAAGTAAAGTCAGAGACCAAATTTTTTATATTTCATCTTTTCAAAAAATATGGTTTCATAAGACAAAATGGGGCTCACACTATCATAATACATATATGGCTGGTAGATATATGACCATGGAATCTATGCTTGTGGCTCCAAATGCATATCATGATAGCACAGTATGACATTTGTGAAACGCCAGAAGAGTTGCACCCATGCATGGGGCACACCTAGGACCTGTCGCTGCATAGCCTCTAGGAGATCCTCTACATGAACCATAGGAATCTTGTGCGTCAATCGAGACAGGTTCCCCTGCACATTCTGCAGTACCCTATCTGCATCTCCTCCCACATTCTCATATCCCTGGCTCATCTATCGATGTCGTGGGAATCCATATGATCGTCATAGACCTACATTTGCGTGACAAGGCAATTTTTAATACTTTATACCATACAAAAATATTTGTGTTTTTTATTTCTTTTGAAAAATGATAAAAAAATGAAATATATAAAACAAATTCTTAACAATATGACTATAGGAAGAAATTGGTGGCAAAGGCACAAATGGATCCCCTCTATATTTGATCCCAACATAGGGGTATTAGTCAACGGCTATGACCTGTCGACACCACCAGAAAAAGAACTCCTCATTGTAGGGGGTTAGAACCCTACCACCTACTAGCCGCCTCATCAAGTTGCTCCACCGTGACATGGTTGGATCGCGTGGTCCATGTGGAATGATCTCTACGCTAGGTCTCAAGCCTGGAACCTGCTCAACAAAAAAATTACATAGAATAGATGCAAATCCAAATTTTCTTTTTCTTCCTTGTTTTCA
>SNQJ01S0061175.1:76755-93564 GCA_010110895.2 Picea sitchensis | reverse complement strand
CATATACATTGGGTCTCTTGGGAAGGGCTCAAAACATGACTTGTAGGAATTGTTATCCCCAACTCCTAGGGATAACTAAGGAGATGATGTCTCAAGGCCCTTAGGTTGTAGACATGGAGTACCAAGAGACAAATTGATCAACAATTTCCACTTGCACAAACATAGACCCACCTTGCCACCACAACTCTAGGTTCCTCACAATGGTATCCACCACATCGTCTAGCTTCCATAAGACATTGGGTATTGCTCCACGAGGTACAAGCCAGGTATCATGGTGAGTTTCATTTCAATATTTGAGGAACTTGAGTATGTTGCATCTATAACTTCTTTGTATTATGTAATTTTTTCTTGGACATTGTGTTGTTTTCCTTGTTTCACTTTGGTGGTTGACATTGCACCCTAGTAAGTAGGTCACCCTTGGGGATAGGCTTGCTACTGGGAGGTCCTCTTGATGAGTCATCCTGCCATTCTTGACAATACTTGTCAGTTTCCAAAATTCATCCCATCATCTCCTTACCTTTTGGGATTTTCGGGTTTATTGACCCAATAAGGGGTTGTCCCTCATTTCATGGGAAGAAGGGGCTAAAGGCCCAGAGGCTTGTCGTTGGAAAAATATAAAATCCAACCATTAACCTTCTAGATGATCACCCAGAGATCTCGAGGACAATGAAATGTATCTCATAAGAAACTAAAGGGACTCGTGAAAAATAAATAATAAAAAAATTCCAACTAAGGTGGAGCATGTGGGGGCATTGTTTTTAATTCTTAGGTAGAAGCCCCACACATTTTTTCAACTCGGGGAAGCATAATGTGACCAGGGTAGAGTTAAGTTGGGAACAATGTTTCATGCTTAGGTAGAATCCACACCTTGCCTTGAACTTGGAAACATATTAAAAAAATAAAAGGCAATAAATGGGCTTGGAAAAAGGTTGCATTGAAAACAAAGGTGCAACACACCCTCTACAAAGGCACCCATAAATGAGACACTACAACCCCTTGTATTTCATTATCCCCATGCCAAAAGGTCTTCCCCTAATCCATGACACCTCATCCACATGAATTAGAAATAGTTCCCCTCGGGAAACACCCCTAAAATTGAGGTACGATTCATCCAATAGGCCATTTTGTCAACCCCCCCATACCTAAACTTAGAAAATTGCATAGGGTATTTGAGAATTTGTTTATTTTGACGAGGTAGTTTGGTTGTACATGCTTAGATGGCTATTTTATTTATTTGATATACTCATCATGATGCATTTTACTTGATATCCTTGAAGGGCATATCCATTTATCTTTGTAGGACCTACTTGGTGGATAGTTTTGGAAGAACAAGCGTAGCTTGGGCTTCCATGGGGCTTGAAGCCCACGGGTTGGATTCTAAGGGCCGACACTTCAGATGATGATGACATTCATTTGGAGGCATAAATGACTACTTGGAGGATCTTACCCAACCCCTACATGCCAAACAACTTGCTTGAAAGGGCCAAAACATCACTTTTTGAGGGTTTGGCATCACCCCAAGGCTAGGGTTCGGTGGTGATGATGGGCACTTGGAACATTTTGAAGGAAGAGGCCCATGGATCGTAGAAGAAATTATTTGGTTGAATACTGTTTTCCTTTGGATGCCTAGTGTTCCCTTATCCAACTCATTGACTTGATCACAAGTGCCAAACTTTGCCCAAAAGAAGGGTCACGTCATGTTTCTAGGGTTTCTCTTATGTGAAAAACATGAATTAAACAATATTAATTTTGTAAAGGGGAAATATAAGGGATGTTGACCCCTTATATATATTTTTACCCTAAGTTTTGTGGACAAACTATGTTTAGAGGATTTTTATAAATAGAGATCATCTCTATTTCATTTTCATCATATCTCCCCCATTGTGAGAAGACGTTATTGGCTGAAATTTGTGCCCTACTTGGGAAATTGTCTTTATTTCTCTTGGTTGCATTATATTTCTATGGTTTATCTTTTATATTGATGGAAGACGTGATGTGCACTATCTCTTGGAGTACATTTCTTTCTTTATGATGGATATTGCTTGGTTAAAGAAGGAGTTTATCTTGTTTTGTGCTTGGACTAGGTAAGAAAACTATCTTGTTGGTTGTTTGTCTTGGTACAAGTTCTAATATTATAAGATTATTGGGGAGTATAAGTGCATACAACCCCACTAAGACCATAATTTTTTCTTGAATTAATTCATTTCATCAAGGAATACTAGGAGGAGTAAAAGGGTTTACACCCTCCTAGGGTTTTTCCTAGTTAGTTTTAGCTTGCCTTGGAGAGTAAAAGGGATTACACCCCCAAGGATATAACCCTATTAAATCATTTATTTTAAAGACTCCATAACCCAATATCTAAATAAAATAGTCTCTTTCATCACAGAAATGCAATCATTGTAATGGGATACGTAAAAACATGAGATATTGGAATTGTTTGAGTTGGAAACTTTTCTGCATGATAAGATCTTGTCAAGGACACTAAGGCATATTAATTGGATTGGTATTATTTGAGATATAACTCATTTAAATATACAGCTATTAGGTATGAAACAAATCATTCTTTTACTTACTTATAACTCACATTTCAACCGTCCAAATTTGCTAAAAGTTTTCCAACATAATCTACTAGTCCTAGTGCATCTTTTGCGTGGCTCTTTTGCAAGTTTTGGTGGTTGATGTTTCTGCTTTAACAAATTGTTTTATACATACATAAGGATGAAAATATATATCTGCAATACTCATCTATAACAACCTTACATTGATGCTAAAGTCTTATGCTTTTATACTCAATGAGTTGTACTAGTGTTTACTAGCTTATCTCTTGCATCATTTACGTGACTTTCAACATCTTATCTAGAAGCTTTATTAATTGTTTCTTGCGGATACATATCTATGTTGACTGCTGCAAATAGGGACAAAAAGATTAACTTTATTTTCCACTTAACATATATCTTGTGAATTTGAATTTTCTTGTGTCTTAGGCAGGTACAAATACTTTTCGTAGGTACTCAAAGACTTCACAACCTTAAACCACTTATGAGATGTGTCATCAAAGCCTTCTTCCATTTAGAAAATTAACCTATACGGGAATCCACTCATAAGTATAATTTTACATGTCATTTCCCCCTAGGGTAACCCGAGATTCCCCCCTTTATGTGATCACTCCACCTCTAAAGTGATGAGAGTACCTATCTGAGGTGACAATGGGTAGGTATTCTCCTAGTTGTTTCCATCTTGTTGTTTGGGTTGGGATTTTACCAACATACAACTTGCGCGATAACATGAACTAGTGCTTCTTGGTATTCTTCATTACTGAGAGGATGCACAACCAAGGTCTTCATTAATAGAATATATGGGGTGATTTATAGAGTTATTTTGGTCACTGACCACATAGGAAAACTTTGTTTCTCTACATAATATCCTATTTTCTCCTCCAAATACTGGCACGGTAGCATAGGTCATTTCCATTTTCATCGTACCTCCTATATTTATAACCCAAGTTAAGGATAAAATAATCCCCTAGTTTTCAGGTACATCAACTACCACCACGTCCATGATAATTCTCTTGACAGGCAATTGAGTCAAAGCGACTACCATGTCTTTAATCAATCCATCACACTTCACTTTTTTGGCATTAAAGGAGTAGAGATTGTGGTAAGGCCTAGTTATTTCTAACTCCAACTTCTCCATTACTAACTTTGGCATGAGATTATGAGATGCAATCGAGTCAAGGATATATTTATGTAACATCTTGTCATGGATGTTCAGGGTCACATAGAAAGGTGCAACTGAATCCTCTTTGTCATCTATATGAGGACCAAATACCATAGTAGGAGACTCATCTTGTAAATTCACCATGTCAAGTGGAAATGTTGAGCTCTTTCCTTGTATGCCTTTTTCAATCTGCTTGTGGTATGATGGATTTGTAGTTAACTCGGCCAATGGGACCGGGATATTTATTTTTGAAATCTCTTTCTCAAAATTGAAGGGTGAAACAGATTCCTTAGGCTCCTTTACCTCCTTTTCTAGCTTTAAAGTCTCACCAACTTCTTTAGTATTGATAGTATTTTTTAGTTCTTTGACTTTATCCATATAAATAATTGAGCTAAGATTCTTAGGATATGTTTGGATTTTGTGGTTAAAAACTCTCTGTCTAGGTCTGAGATCATACTTCCTGTGCATTTCATCCTTTAGTGCATTAACAAACATCCTGTACTGAGAAAAAAATAATACTTCTTCACTGGATTCTTTTTTGGGGGTTTACTTTCTAATGCTGAGAGAGTCTTCATAATCATTATGAGTTAAGTGCATCATATTATTTTCCTCCTGCAATAGGTGTATTTCCTCTGGATTATCAATGTATCCTTCATCTGTTTCTTCTTCTATTGGGTTATTCTGATCATTAGTTCAGACAAGAGGTTGAATGGGTTGCTCATCATTTCTTCTTTCTCTCCTCATGAGTTTTGGATTAAAAGGTCTCCTAAATTGGTTAGATTTCCTCACCCCTCCTTCTTGAGGGACTTTATTAACATTTTCATTCTCCATTTCAAATCNGACAAGAGGTTGAATGGGTTGCTCATCATTTCTTCTTTCTCTCCTCATGAGTTTTGGATTAAAAGGTCTCCTAAATTGGTTAGATTTCCTCACCCCTCCTTCTTGAGGGACTTTATTAACATTTTCATTCTCCATTTCAAATCTAGACATCATGTTTGTCATATTTCTTATTAGTCTAGACATTTCATCCATTTGAGCCTCTTGAGCATCCTTGGTTGGGTTTAAAGAATCACCATATTCTCTAATATTTTTCTTGTCTACTTGATTATACTTTTGCCTCATTTTTCCTGATGCAATCATATTTCCCTCAATGTCTATTTCATCGTCCTACATTATCAACATGTTGGTGGCTCTTCTTTCTCTCAATGCCATGGCAAAGTCCGCGTCAAAATCCCTAGCATATGTGACCTTGGATGCTTGTTGCAAAGGATTTATGTATCTGGGAATCTTGTTTTAAAGTTGGTTAAACCTTATGTTAAATTCAACAACAATCTCATTTGTTTTCTTCTTGAGGGAGACGATTTAAGTCATGTAGTATAGGATGTCCCTCTTCTCCCCCCAGTGCTTCATGAATGCATATTCAAGAGCCTACCAACTATCAATAGAGGCAGGGGGAGTTCTATGAACCATTTATGAACATCTCCCTCTAGGGTTTGAACAAACAACCTCATGAAGACATCATCATGCTCCATGAACAATATATCAATGAAATCCTAGAAGGAAGCGAGGTGTTCTTTAGGAGAAAGATATGGTTCACCATTGTATTTGGGTAACAACTTTAGGTAATTTTCAGGTATGTCATGAACGTGAGAAGGTAGATTCAGAGGGACGAATTGGGCCATGATCCATGGGTTTAAAGGTGGTGGGGGAGGTTGATTCCTCCCAACTCTTTCTCCTTCTAAATTACCCATAGGGTTCTGCAAGATAATGTTATGGAATTCAACAGATGGAGGGATAATAAGGTTTTTCAGAAAGGGTTTAAAGGAGGAGCTCACTTCTTCATAGAATCCCAAAGCTGAATTCCATAGATCTATTAAGGGTTCAGGAGGTATCTTAGAAGTAGAAATAGAATCGATAAATATATCAACAAGATCAAAATATTCACTACCTACATGAACAACCGAATGAGAAGCTCTCAAATTAGGGTTACCTGGAGGTGAATATACTTGACGTTCTCTTAGATTTCTTCGGGCCATGATATTCTTAGGGTCTGAGTATAATGGAGTACACTCATGATATGTATTGATTCTAATATATCTTCTTTTAGATACCACGTCTTCTTCCTATGGAGTCTCTAGGTGAAATAAATTAACAGTCAGGCATCTGAAACTTGTTCACCACCGAGTACCAGATCTGCAATTTTGTATCCCCTGGGAAAAATATATTCAAATTTTGTTCCCCAACAATGATTCCATTTCATATGTTATCCCTCAAGATGTTCTAGGCTGTAATGGAACTATGTTGAGGCACCCCAGGGGATATTTTGGCTACTTCTTGGGCTAACCTAGGTTCTGGTCTCAAATAGGTTTCCAACAAAACCCTCAAACTATCGTCCCTCCTGGTAAATTAGAGAGAAATGTTGTGCACATGGTTTACAACGTAGTCTCACCCAAGATAGCTTAGATGGGGGATTGCAATACTCAGGTGTTTGTAGTCTAGGAATGAGTGGGGATTATGGTTGCCTTCTTTTCCTTATACATTACCATCGTTAATCATTCATATACTTCTATGATTCATTCATCTTTCTACCTAGGCATGCATGTTATAACTAGTTTTAACCATTCATTATTGAGCTTATGATTAACAAAATAGTAAAATAATTCATTAACAATCACATAGAACACAAGGTTTACTGTGGTTCAGCCCCGCCCGAGGCTACACCCACAAAGATATGGCTTCTATGTTCTTTTATTTATTCTGATGAAAAATCTACACTGCACACATTACATCTTCACTATTACAATCAAAATAAGGGTAATTACCCTCTGGGAGGCTGCCTAGATCACACCAGGATCCTTAGTATGTGACCTAACCCTCAAAGACTAGCTTGTTTCGCTCTAACACAAAAATTATTACAATCAATAGCTTCCCAACCAACTAAATCTCAATAATCAACTAACCGACCTTTTCGTAGACCTCCTAGGTTCTTATTTATATTACTCTATAGGATTATAGCCATTACAATCTTTGTCAAAAACCCTAACCCTAACATGGTTAGGCATGTCTACATGCGTGCCATGTTGATTTTCCTCCTGCATGATCCTTTTCCTTCTTTTTTGATTGTTGCTTTCCTATCACCAGTTGTGCGTGCTCCAAAAATAGATCTTTCTCTCCAAAAATTGGCATGTTCCCAAAATAGACTTTCTTTCTAAAATAGGCCTGCGCCCAATAGGTCCCCAACACTGAGATATTGGGTTGAGTACTATTGTTTGACCCTACATGTATATCAGAGAGATATAACACAAGGAATGGTATGACAAGACAAGGCATGGCATGGTATGGTAAGGCAAGGCATGCCATACCATGCCTTGTGTGATGCGCCCTCCCATGGTTTGGAAAAACTGTTTAAGGATTTCCTCACTATAAATACTGGGTCCACTATCTCTCTAACAGATGCAAGCTAATCTCTAATCTCAGTGAATCTTCCAAGGAATGATGTAACCAACTCAGAATCGATCATCTTAATGCTCTTGAGCCTATCCTTCAGAACCATGTTTCGGTTCTGGTTAGAACTCGAGTGAAGATTGCATAAAGAATCCCATATCTCAAATGCATAGTCTTTACCAGTAAAATGTGGAATGATGTGGTCTCTCACCCCATCACAAATATTCCTTTTCACCTTGTTCTTCTTCTTCTTGAAATCTTCCACCAAGACATGAGTAGTAACAGGAGGAACAACAACGTGAGCCTAAACTATATCCCATATTTTGAGGTCCTCTAAGATGAAAATGATCCTGGTCTTCCAAGGGGACCAATTGCTAGCTCTGTCTAGCCTATCCTTTGCCTGCATTTGGGACACCAACATGGTTGTCCACTAAATCTCACATTGATGCTAAAACAACACAATAGTACTACCTCACTCCTATCAACACAAGTGTGAAAAGAGGCAATAACACCATAACCTCACTCCTAGCAAATAGGTGTGAAAAGAGGTTGTAAAAAACAACCTCACTCCTGTCCATGCATGTGTGATAAGAGGTTGTCCACAAGTGTCAAAAAATAAATTCTCCAACTATCAACAAATCTTCCCACAAGTTTTCCACAAACTCAAAAATCAGCAAGTCTAAGTCACCATTGGCTCTCATACCATGTAGATTTTTCGAGGTACTATGAGGCTGCCAAAATAGGTCTATCTTTGACCATATTTTTGGCTCTAAGTTTGAACTTTGTGACTATCCTTTGTTGTTGATTTAGGAAAGAAAACAGTCAATTACTTTCCAGTCATAGTTTTGATGGTTAAGTGTCCTTTTGAGGTGCCCTTGCAAGTGTTTTATTATCCCAATGTTATAACATGAAATATACTCAAAATAAATAACACTACCTCTAGATATTTACAAATACAAATGTTGATTTTACACTTTTAATCATGCATGAAATTGACACATATGTTTTTGGTCAACAAGACCTTGGAAAAACATCCCATGGGGAAAACTAGTTTGGAGTAGATGTATATAGAATGCCTCAAAGAAAAATGTACAACACGAAAAAAATAAACAAGTGAACCTGTTACAATAGAAACCCTTCTCAGAATCCTTGGAGTCCCTTGAAGATCTCCCTGCTAGCCTTTTGAAGCAAGGATCCCTTTGCATTGGTGCCTCCTTCCTTTGCTAGCCTTTGAGCCTTTTCCCTTTTCCTTTGCTTTGACCTTGCCTTTTCTTGATCCTTTGAAACCTTTCTTTCCTTTTCCTTTTCCTTGTAGAAGCTCCCTCCTCTCAAGATAGCCTCCCTCCAAAGATGTGGTGCACACTTAGCTCAAGTGTGCCCCTACTCAAGCAAAAACTCACAAGTTTGATGTGCCCTACCTTGCAATTCTACCTCCATCTCCCATAGAGTGTGAATCTACCAAAAAAGTGAGAAACCTCTTCAATATGCGCTCTTCCTTTTCTTGATGTGCCTCTCCTCCCAAGAGTGCGCCCCTCCATAAGAACTTGCACCCTTCTCTAGAAGTATGCGCCTTCCATAAAAGTAATGTCCAAACTCCATGGTATACACTCCATGTTATACTAGAACCCAATATAAGGCTCCTATTCAAACCTTACCCTCATGGACCTTCTCCTCCTCAAGATATGTTCCCAAGAGCTCTCCTCCTCTTCTCCTCTCCTCTCAAGTGAAGAATGAATCTCATCTTTTCCCTATTCCTTCATTTAGAATCTCTGTGGCCAAACCCTAAAGATCAATGGCCTAGATCCAATCTAGCCAAGTCTAATCAACGGGTGATATCTAATCCAAAAATATCACTTAGGAAACCCACTTTCCCTAGTTTTATTTATGTCCTTTAGCTCACCCACAAAGTGAATTAAATGTCACTTTTGACTTAAGTGACATATTTCACTTTTGACTTAAATATCCTAAGTCAAAGTGAAATTAGAATCATAAAGTAAAGTAATGAGGGTAATAATCTCCCCCTTTGTGTTTAGAGACTCACAAACACAAGGGGACCACTTTCCAAGGTACCCAAATCTCAACACTCCCTCTTACCAAGGAAAGTGAGCTTCACCACCAATATCATCCCTATAGTGGACATGGTTGCCTACTGGAAAATAATCGATGAGTATGGTTGTACGATGATCATAAAAAATGGTCTTTGTCATAGATCTGATCAACCTACGTGATCTATAGATGGAAGTGCATATCCACCTATCCAAGATCACCTAGATCTTGGTATCAAACCAAATATCTCAACCTTGGTCTCCCACCAAGGATTTCTACCTCTTGGCATCTCACCAATGGTCACTACTTCTGGGATATCACCAAGAGTCACTCTCTTGGAATATCACCAAGAGTCTCTCCCTCTTGGTATCTCACCAATAATATTTGGATCTCGACATCTCACCAAGATCCTCAACTTGGCCTCTCACCAAGTGAATTCCACCTAAAGTGGATCCAAAACTTGATATGACCGTCTTCGTATCCAAGTGAGGCTCAAGCCTCTGTGGTGCCCTCCTCCTCCTCCTCATCAATCTCTGATGCTCTGAAGCCCCTGCACCAACCCTCTATCTTGACAACTATGAAACTGAAGTTGTTCTGGGTGGACCCCTCACCCATGAAGATGGTGTCCACGAAACCTGAGTCTGAATTCCCTCTGAATCACTACTATGAGTCAATAGGTCCTCATCAACTCTGTCTCCCCAACTAAAGTTGGATGTTGTAACAACTGACAAGGAACTAGTGAACACACACTCCCTCTCATACTGAGCAACAAACTCAATCTCCTATGTTGTCGTTGCAGTGTCATCCTAATGCTTCTTCTTCTTCTTCTTGGGACATTGTCTTGCATAGTGACCCATCTCTCCACAAGCAAAGCATCTCACTGTGCTCATGTCTCTCTCCTACCCATCGCCACTTTGTTGTGTTTTGGCCCCTCCCTTGGGACCTTGTATAGAACCTATGTCGGTCTTCTTCTTTCCCTTAGTCCACAAAGCAAGGTCTTCATCACCCTAAGTAATCCATTATTGTCTTGAGGACTATGAGGTGAGTCTCGTCTCCTCTTGAATGAAATCATCCCAAAGTCTCTCCCAAGTAGGCATAATCTCTCGGGCAATAATGCCTCAAAAAAAAGGACCCCATGGTTTGGAAAAACTGTTTAAGGTTGTCCTCACCATAAATCATGGGTCCACTATCTCTCCAATGACTGCAAGGCCATCTCTGATCTCAGTGAATCTTCTAAGGAATGATATAACTGACTTAGAATCAATCATCTTAATGCTCTTGAGGTTTTCCTTCAGAACCATCTTCCGGTTATGGTTAGAACTCTGGTAAAGCTTGCATAAAGAATCCCATATCTCAAATGCGTAGTATTTACCAGTCAAATGTGGAATGATGTGGTTTCTCACCCTGTCACAAATATTCCTTTTTTCCTTGTTCTTCTTCTTCTTGAACTCTGCCACCAACACAGGAGTAGTAACAGGAGGAACAATAACGAGAGCCTCAACTATATCCCATAGTTTGAGGTCCTCTAAGATGAAAGTGATCCTGGTCTTCCAAGGGGACCAGTTGCTAACTCTATATAGCCTATATTTTGCCCGCATCTGGGACACTAACATGGTTTTCCACTAAATATCAAACCGATGCTAAAACAACACAAGAGTACTACCTCACTCCTGTCAACACAGGTGTTAAAAGAGGCAGTAACACCACAACCTCACTCCTAGCAAATAGGTGTGAAAAGAGGTTGTAAAATATCGCCTCACTCCTATCCATGTAGGTGTAATAAGAGGCTGTTTGCAAGTGTCAAAAAATAAGTTTTGCAACTGTCAACAAATCTTCCCACACGCTGTCCACAAACTCAAAAATCAACAAGTCTAATCCACCATTGGTTCTGATACCATGTAGATTTTTTGAGGTACTATGAGGCTGCAAAAATGGGCCTGTCTTTGGCCAGATTTTTGGCTCGAAGTTTGAACTTCGTGATTGTCCTTTGATATTAAATTAGGAATGAATACAATCAAGTACTTTTTTCTCATAGTTTTGATGGTTAAGTGTCCTTGCAAGTGTTTTATCATCCCATTGTTAGCACATGCAATATACTCAAAATAAATAACACTACCTCTAGATATTTACAACTCTAAATGTTGATTTTACACTTCTAAGCATGCATGAAATTGACACATATGTTTTTGGTCAACAAGACCTTGGAAAAACCCCCCACGGGGAAAACCAATTTGGAGTACATGTATATAGAAGCCATCAAAGAAAAATGTACAACACGAAAAACATAAACAAGTGAACCTATTACAATAGAAAACCTTCTCGGAAGCCTTGGAGTCCCTTGAAGATCTCCCTTATAGCCTTTTGAATCAAGGAGCCCTTTGCTTTAATGGGTCCTTCTTCCTTTGCTATCCTTTGAGCCTTTTCCCTTTTCCTTTGCTTTGACCTTGCCTTTTCTTGATCCTTTGAACCCTTTCTTGCCTTTTCCTTTCCCTTGTAGAAGCTCCCTCCTCTCAAGATATCCTCCCTCCAAAGATGCGGTGCACACTTAGCTCAAGTGTGCCCCTACTCAAGCAAAACCTCACAAGTGTGATGCGCCCTCCTTTGCAATGCACCCTCCATTTCCCATAGAGTGCACCTCTACCCAACAAGTGAGAACCCTCTTCAAGATGTGCTCTTCCTTTGCTTGATGCACCTCTTCTCCCAAGAGTGTGCCCCTCCACAAGCACCTGCGCCCTTCTCTAGAAGTATGCACCCTCCATCAAAGTAATGGCCAAACTCCATGGTATACTAGAACCAAAGCTAAGTCTCCTCCTCAAACCTTACCCTCATGCACCTTCTCCTCCTCAAGAAATGCACCCAAGAGCTCTCCTCCTCTTCTCCTCTCCTCTCAAGTGAAGAATGAATCTCACTTTTCCCTATTCCCTCCTTTAGCCTCTCTTTGGACAAACCCTATAATATCAATGGCCTAGATCCAATATAGCCAATTCTAATCAATGGATGAGATATAATCCAAAAATCTCACTTAGGAAACCCACTTTCCTTATTTTTATTTATGTCCTTTAACTCACCCACAAAGTGAATTAAATGTCACTTTTGACTTAAGTGACATATTTCACTTTTGACCTAAATCTCCTAAGTCAAAGTGAAATTAGAATCATAAAGGAAAGTAATGAGGGTAATATTCTCCCCATTTGTGTTTAGAGACTCACAAACACAAGGGGACCACTTTCCAAGGTACCCAAATCTCAACACTCCCTCTTACTGAGGAAAGTGCCCTTCACCACCAATATCATACCTATAATGGACATGGTTGCCTACTGGAAAATACTCGATGAGTATGGTTGTACCCTGATCATAAAAAATGGTCTCTGTCATAGATATTCTCAACCTGTACGATCTATAAGTGGAAGTGCATCTCCACCTATCTAATATCACCTAGATCTTGGTATCAAACCAAAGATCTCAACCTTGGTATCCCACCAAGGATTTATACCTCCTGGCATCTCGCCAATGGTCACTACTCTTGGCATATCACCAAGAGTCACTCTCTTGGCATCTCACCAAGAGTATCCCCCTCTTGGTATCTCACCAAGATTATCTGGATCTCATCATCTCACCAAGATCCTCAACTTGGCCTCTCACTAAGTGACTTCCACCTGAACTGGATCCATAACCTGATCTTCTCGTCTCCATAGCCAAGTGAGGCTCAAGACTCTGTGGTGCCCTAATCCTCCTACTCATCAATATCTGATTCTCTGAAGCCCCTTTACCAACCCTCTATCTCGACAACTCTGAAATTGAAGTTGTCCCGTGTGGACCAGTCACCCCTAAAGATGGTGTCCATGAAGCATGAGTCTTAGCTCCCTCTGAATCACTACTATGAGTCAATAGGTCCTCCTCAAATATGTCTCCCCACCTGACATTGGATGGTTTAACAACTGACAAGGACTTGAAGAACACACACACCCTCTCATATTGAGCACTGAACTCAATCTCCTCTGTTGTCCCTGCAATGTCATCCTGTTGCTTCTTCTTCTTCTTCTTGGAACATTGTCAGGCATACTGACCCATATCTCCCCAAGAAAATCATCTCACTTTTCTCATGTCTCTCTCTTGCCTACCACCACTTTGTTTTGGTGTGGCCCCTCCCTTGGGACCCTGTCTAGCACCTCTATTGGTGTTCTTCTTTCCCTTAGTCCATAGAGGAAGGTCCTCATCACCCTAGTTAATCCATTGTTGTCCTGAGGACTCTAAGGTGAGTCTCATCTCCTCTTGAATGAAATCATACCAAAGTCTCTCCCAAGTAGGCATAACCTCCTGGGAAATAATGCCTCAAACAAAAGGACCCCATGGTTTGGAAAAATTGGTTAAGGTTGTCCTCACCATAAATCCTGGGTCCACTATCTCTCCGACGGTTGTAAGATCATCTATGATATCAGTGAATCTTCCAAGTAATGATGTAACCGACTCATAATCGAGCATCTTAATGCTCCCGATCCTTTCCTGCAAAATCATATTCTGGTTCTAGTTAGAAATCTGGTAAAGATTGCATAAAGAATCCCATATCTCAAATGCATAGTATTTACTAGTCAAATTTGGAATCACGTGGTCTCTCACCCTGTCATAAATAGTCCTTTTCGCCTTGTTTTTCTTCTTCTTGAACTATGCCACCAACACAAGAGAAGTAACAGGAGGAACAACAACGAGAGCCTCAACTATATCCTATAGTTAGAGGTCCTAATCTTCCGAGGGGACCAATTGATAGATCTATCTAGTCTATCCTCTACCCACATTTGGGACACCGACATGGTTGTCCACTAAATCTCACACTAATACTAAAGCAACACAATATTACTTTCCCACTCCCGTCAACACAGGTGTGAAAAGAGGTAGTAACACCACAACCTCACTCCTAGCAAATAGGTGTAAAAAGAGATTGTAAAATATAGCCTCACTCCTTTCCACGCAGGTGTGATAAGAGGTTGTCCACAAGTGTCAAAAAATAAGTTCTGCAAATGTCAACAAATCTTCCCACAAGCTGTTTAGAAACTCAATTATCAACAAGTTTAAGCCACCATTGGCTATGATACCATGTAGATTTTCTGAGGTACTATGAGGCTGCCAAAACAACTATGTATTTGACCGGATTTTTGGCTCTAAGTTTTAACTTCATGATTGTCCTTTGCTTCTGATTTAGGACAACAAACAATCAAGCACTTTATTCTCACAATTTCGATGGTTAAGTGTCCTTTTGAGGTGCCCTTGCAAGTGTTTTATTGTCCCAATGTTAGCACATGAAATATACTCAAAACAAATAACACTACCTCTAGATATTTACAACTCTAAATGTTGATTTTACACTTCTAAGCATGCATGAAATTGACACATATGTTTTTGGTCAACATGAACCTGGAAAAATCCCCCATGGGGAAAACTAGTTTGGAGTAGATGCATATAGAATGCCTCAAAGAAAAATGTACAACACAGAAAACATAAACAAGTGAACATGTTACAATAGAAACCCTTCTCGGAAGCCTTGGAGTCCCTTGAAGATCTCCCTGCTAGCCTTTTGAAGAAAGGCACCCTTTTCTTTGGTGCACCCTTCTTCCTTTTTTTAGCCATTAAGACTTTTTCCTTTGCCTTTGATTTGACCTTTCATTTTCTTGATCCTTTGAACCCTTACTTTCCTTTGCCTTGCCCTTGTATAAGCTCCTGTTGATATTATGGTAGGTGTGGGAGGTATTTACCTCCACGTGTATACCTGATGAGAATATAATATTCTGGGAAGCAAGACAAAACCCTAATTAGTTGGCTAATAACCCTAGAAGACAATTCGGCTCAAGAGGAAAACTTGTATTAGGTTATTAGTCTCCAAGAGAAGAAGTCAGCGAAAGGAAATATTATATACTAAGTAAATTGGCACCCAGAATGAGAAGTCGGCCCAGGCAGTCTGCCAGAATTAGTATAAATACAGGAGGCCAGTCTTCATTATGGAAAGCATTCTCAGAACTGCAAAAGAAACACTTATGCGCACTGCAGTTATCCAGTTTATGCACACATTTGGAGGAGAGTTGTCGTTGCAGCTGTTGCAGCTAACAGATTTCGGTTTTGGCTTGGACTCTCTCTTAGTTATGGTTTGGACTCTCTGATCAACTCTTGTTTCTCTTGTTTGGTGCGATATCCTTGGAAAGAGGTGCGCTATCTTTTTTGTCTATCTATCTAAGGGTTTTATTCTGGAATGATTCTCTGTCAAGGTTAAGGTGCTTTGGGGTGGCTTCGACCTATGGTTGGGTGGAAATAGTGATATTGTATATGGTTAAATGACCACATCCATCACATTCTAATAGGTTATGGGCCCACACCTCCTTCAGTCAGTCTAACCACTAGAAGGGAGCATAGCGATAAGGATATTAAGCTCGTTGAAGAACTGTCACTAGAGTTTCTAGCAGGAGAAATTGCTAAAGCACTGTCGCTAGGGTTACTAGCAGGTGCAGTTGTAGAAACCCTAACCCTCTCATTAAGGCACCTTAAGTGAAGGGATTGACCTAATTTCCAGATATACTAGTGTGCCCTAGCTTAGCACATCTCCTGGTACTCTCAGCAAGCTAAGACGTCAAGTTTGAGTTTTTGGTCAAATCTAGGGTTGACCAAGTCAAAGAAACCATGACTTACTCTATGAAGTCAGAAAACAAGTTAGATGGGGCTTCTAACTTCAGAGCATGGAAGACAAGGATTGATCTCATCCTTTCCAAGAATAAATTGTTGGATATCATGAAAGGAAAGATTGTGGAACCAGAGTTTGAAGAAGTAAAAGAAAAGGAATCGCATAACGTTGTCGTTATGGAGAAGTTCAAAGACAATGACGTCAATTCCATGAGTACCATAGTGGATTCTATAAAATACCACTTGATACCCTACATCTCCCATCTTGATTCATCTAAGAAGATGTACGATGCCCTAACAAACTTATTCTCAGTCAGAAACATTGGACAAGTAATGAGTCTGAAGAATGAGCTCTGTGACATGAAGATGAATGATGATGATATCATAACATCATACTTTGTGAGAATATCTTAGTTGAGATATCAACTACAAGCCATTGAAGAGATAATTTCAAAGAAGGAACTGGTAAATATAGTATTCAATGGTCTTCCCAAGACATGGGATGCATTTTCCGCAAGCATCAACACAAGGAAGGAGTAGCCCACATTTAAAAAAATTTGGACTTGATGTGCACAAGAAGAATCAAGGATCATTGCAAAAGAGAGACCCCAAAATAAATACGATGATCAAGCCTTCACAACAAGATTCAAAAACTCCAAGAACAAAAGGAAGTTTGGTTCAAGGAAGAATCCAAATCAAGAGAAAGATGTGTCAGAAATACACTGCTTCAGCTGTCGAAAGTATCGTCACTACAAGAATCATTGTCCTGAGCTAAAGAAAAGGAAGGAGATACACGAAGCATAAGTTTTCAATGAAAGGAAACCCTAAAGGAAGACTAAGCAGGATGAAATAGACTTCTTCTTATAAGACAAGGTAACAATACTCTTCATAGTTCTTGTACATACCATGTTTACATAGTTTTTGTACATATTTTTCATA
>SNQJ01S0061175.1:48061-62506 GCA_010110895.2 Picea sitchensis | reverse complement strand
GTCTCCGGACAATAGATGTATACTACTGTGGTGGATGTGTTCCATTGATTGTGACTATATGTCACTGATCAAGTATTTGTGTGCTACTTGGTATGGTAGTGTACCACTAGATTGTAGTTCTGTACTACTATGGACAAACACAATTGTGTTCTATTGAATGACATTGTTCTGATTTCCTTAAAGACTATCAATAGTGTTGGAAATGATTATTAGCTAGATGGATGATCAATGGACAGATATTTGTCAGACGAAAAATGGTCCAGGACATTTATTCTTCTAGGACATATGTCCGGATTAGAAGAATGACTCTTGTGTCACTCTGTGGAGTGAGTTACTTATCCAACATCATGTTTGATTACTTAGATGGAGTATGGTTTCGAGAGATGATGCAACTGATGACATTGATAGTGATGATGGTTCTCATGATCTAATCATGAGATAGTCTATACGACTATGTTGATGATACCTGGTGAATGGTATGTTTGTGCTCAAGAACATTACCTTCATTACCTCCCTAGCTAGGAGGGAGTGTTGATATTATGGTAGCTGCAAAAGGTATTTACCTCCACATGTAAACCTGACGAGAATATAATATTCTGGGAAGCAAGATGAAACCCTAATTAGTTGGCTAATAATTCTAGAAGACAAGTCGGCTGAAGAGGATAACTTGTATTAGGTTATTAGCCTCCAAGAGAAGAAGTTGGCTAAAGGAAATATTATATACTAAGTAAATTGGCACCTAGAATGACAAGTCGGCCCAGACAGTCTGCCAGAATTAGTATAAATACAGGAGGCCAATCTTCATTCTGGCAAGCATTCTCAGAACTGCAGAAGCATCACTTGTGCGCACTGTAGTTAGCCAGTTTGTGTGAAAGTTTGGAGGAGAGTTGTCGTTGCAGCTGTTGAAGCTAGTAGATTTTGGTTTTGGCTTGGACTCTCTCTTGGTTATGGTTTGGACTCTCTGATCAACTCTTTTTTATCTTGTTTGGTGTGATATCCTTGGAGAGAGGTGCACTATCTTGTTTGGCTATCTAGCCTAGGGTTTTCTTCCAGAATGATTCTCTATCAAGGTTAAGGTGCTTGGGGGTGGCTTATGCCTATGGTTGGGTGACAATAGTGATATTGTCTATGGTTAAACAAGCACATCCATCATATTATAACAACTCCCTCCTCTCAAGATATTCTCACTCAAAAGATGTGGTGCACACTTAGCTCAAGTGCATGCCTACTCAAGAAAAACCTCACAAGTGTGATGCACCCTCCCTTGCAATGTTCCCTCCATCTCCCATAGAGTGAGCCTCTACCCAAAAAGTGAGAACCCTCTTCAATATGCACTCTTCCTTTACTTGATGTGCATATTCTCCCAAGAGTGTGCCCCTCCACAAGCACTCACACCCTTCTCTATAAGTATGCGCCCTCCATCAAAGTAATGACCAACCTCCATGGTAGAATATAACCCAAGCTAAGGATCCTCCTCAAACCTTACCCTCATGCGCCTTCTCCTCCTCACTAAATGCGCCCAAGAGCTCTCCTCCTCTTCTCCTCTCCTCTTAAGTGAAGAATGAATCTCATATTTTCCCTATTCCCTCCTTTAGCATCCCTTTGTCCAAACCCTAAAAGATCAATAGCCTAGATCGAATCTATACAAGTCTAATCAATGGGTGAGATCTAATCCAAAGCTCTCACTTAGGAAACCCAATTTCCTTAGTTTGTTTTATGTCCTTTAACTCACCCACAAAGTGAATTAAATGTCACTTTTGACTTAAGTGACATATTTCAATTTTGAATTAAATATCCTAAGTCAAAGTGAAATTAGAATCATAAAGTAAAGTAATGTCGGTAATAGTCTCCCCCTTTGTGTTTAGAGACTCACAAACACAAGGGGATGATTTCCAAGGTACCCAAATCTCAACATCCTTCAGGTTGGACCCTGTAAATATGGGGTTGGAGCCTCCTTCCAGTTGGTGCTGGAGAATTTGGAAGTTGGTGCTTCTTATGAATGCAATCTTTGATATATAAGAAATAATTCCGTGGTTTTGTCCCATTTGGGTTTCCACGTATATTCTAGTGCACTATGTATCTGTGGTTATTTGTTATGCACTATTGATTGGTACTACTCATGATATATTGAATGCAATCATAAGTGATAGATTGATTGATAAGTTAAATATTACATGTTCTGATTAAGAAATCGTAAAAAGTGCTTAAAATTGATTCACCCCCCCCTCTTAGTATCGATGAATATTACAAAAATTAGTATCAGAGCAGGTTCCTTCAGTAACAATATAACAACTGGAAGGTAGATCATGGAGTGCACTAAGAATGGAACATCAATGTTTGATGGTCAGAACTATGCCTTCTGGAATAGAAGGATGAACATATTTTTGCAGGAATAGAGATTTGATGTATGGAAAGCATTAGTAGAAGGATACACGACACCTACCACTCCCCCAATAGATAAAGATGGAGAGAAACTCAATGAAAGCAATTCGAGGGCTACACATGCTATTCTAAGCATCTTGGCTAGTTCAGTATATGTCAAGGTTATGCATTGTGATTTTGCAAAGGATATTTGGGACAACTTCAGAATGTCTATGAAGGAGATGTCAAAGTCAAAGGAGCCAAGCTTCAAAATTATAGAGGTCAATTTGAATAGATAAAAATGAAGGAAGATGAAGATATTGTAGCTTAATTTCTGCAAGTTGATGAAATAATGAATGATATTAAAGGCTTGGAAGAAGAAGTTAAAGAACCAGTCATTGTAAAAAGATACTATGGTCTTTTCCAATGATATTTGACCCTAAGATTTCATCCCTATAATAAAGAGAAGATCTTTATACACTAAGAATGGACGAGCTACATGGAATATTTACAACTTATGAAATGAGAACAAAATAGGAGAACCCATCTAGGAAGGAAGCAACTTTCAAAGCATCCAATAAGAAAAAGAAGAAGAATAAGAAAAATTCAAATTCAAATTGCAGTTGCAACGATGATTCAGACGAAGATGAAGAAATAAACAACTTTGTAAGAAGGTTGAAAAGAGGAACCAACAAGTACAAAGGTATACTTCCATTAAAATGCTTTAATTGTGGTGGAATTGGTGATTTTTCTTCTAAATGTCATTATGCTAAGAATTCAGATAATGATGAAGAAGAAGCTCCTAAGAAAGAAAATAAATATAAAAAAGGAAAGAAGAAAGAAAACAAAATGAAATTCTTCAAGAAAATCATTTACTCAAAAGAAGAAATCTCTTCATCTGATGAGGATGATGAAAGTGATGGTGACTCATAAAGAGTACTCTTTATGGCCATGGAAAATAAAAAAGGAACTCCTGAAAGTGATGAAGAAGAAGGTGAAGTAGATCTTGAGGAAAAACTAATCAGTTCTTTAACTGAGTTGAAGAAAGAAAGGAAGAAAAAAACGTCACTCAAGGAAGAAATGATCAAACTAAAGGAGGGTTCTCAAAAACCAAATAAAAATTCAGAATAAGTTTCTCACTTCAAGATCAAGGTAAAAGAAGCAGAAAAGAGATAAAATATTCTGACAAGCCAACTTGAGGAAAGATACGAAGATTTAAACACGCTTGAAGCATAACTCAGTCAACAATAAAGAAGACTTCAAGAATAAATCATCTCTTTGAAAACCCAACTTGAAGAAGGAAAGAGAACGAAAGAAGTAATGAAGATCCATATGATAAAGAAAGAAAACGAGTGTGAGAACCTTGGAGAAGAAGTCATGTCATTGAGATTTGAAGTCAACAAGCTCAACAAGAACTTGAAAATTTCTCAAGTGCCATAATACATTCTCAACAATTAAAGGCCATGCAGTGACAAGTCTGGACTAGGATACAAGCAAATTCATTTTGATAAAGGTTCAAGTTCCATAATGAAAGAAACACAATTTTTTTTTTTACGCAGAAGTCATTATAAGTCCCAAGCATTCAAAGAAGAATATTTAGGTAATGATAGAATATCATCCAATTGGAGGAACACATTATCAACAAAGGAATGAATACATAAGAAGTGTATTTCCAAGAAGACCTTATACCTTCAGGTATCAAAGAAGCTTTAATCATCGATAAGGAAACAACATAAGAGAAGATTGTGATAGTCTAAGGCATGAATTGAGAAGGAATACATCACAAAGAGGATCGTTTTCTTCCAGGTATCAAAGTTTCTTTTTGGGTCATTGTTTTACATGTAATAATTTTGGACATAAAGTTGTGGATTGCATAGCACATGGAAGAAATTTTTAAGCAATAGATTCTTATGTGGCCATGCACAATATTGAATGCTACAAATTCCACAACTATGGACATATAGCTCAGAACTGTAGAAGCATGATGGAGCCTTCCATGAAGGAAAACACTGATATAAGATATAATAAGGTTTAGAGAAGAAAGTAAAAAAAAATAAGAGCGGGTGAATGAAGAACATGTCCCATAGATTGTACTCATAGGATTTGTAGTAGCACAAGATCATGATGAATCTACAGGCCAAGAGGAAGATGTTAGAATCTAGGAAGAAGATGAAGAGGAGTATGTCACAATTCAGGAAGATGATGAAGAGGAAGATTTCATAATTCAGGAAGATGATGAATCCATAGACGAAGATAAAGATGAATCAACATCAGAGCAACTTGAAGTATTCTTCTAAGCCATCTGGCTTGAAGATTCTCAGTAACATGAATGATGAAGAGGGGGAGTCTAAGCGGTAGCATATGGGTCAACATTTGTGCAATTGAGTAGCAGAGTCATAGACAATTGTCATGAATTATGGACATAGGTGATTTCATGACATGAAAGCATGATCTAAATTTTTTTTATAGAAAGGAAGATGGATTGGTTGTAAAGCATATGACTCAAAACTAAAGCATATTGACAGGTGAAACCATCTAGTCACATGAAGGAAAGTGATGAAAGGCACATAAAGACAGAGAGAACCCATCAAGAGGAGTTAAATTGTGAAGATAATATTGTTGAATGATCATATCATTGATGTCAGCACAATTAATGAAGGAACGAATGATTTTCATATACATCACTATATTACAGTAATAGGAAGCACCAATGGACTAAGAGAACCAAAAGAGAGGAAAGAAAGAATATAAAGGAATCCCCACATTGATCTACATGGAATATTGAAAAAATTACAGAGGGAGAGAAATCGTTAGAGGCGGTTACTCTTAACTTACAAGGAGAAGAGAAAGAACAAAATCATGAGAGAAAGAAAAAGCGCATGAAGAGATAGAGAGATTGTTTAGAGAAGGTGTACTTTCAGGGGGAGACACTCTTTGTTATTGATATCAAAAGGGAAGAGAAATATCATAAGCATGAATATAGGGGGAGAAACCCCAAAGAGACTTACCCTTTTCCATTGATTTCAAAGAGGGAGAGAAGCATGAGGAGGGAAACATCAAGAGCAATGTCATCGAGGGTATGCGTGTTTCCATCAATTCTAGAGGGGGAGATTGTTGGAAAGTTGGTTGTCATTGATGTCAACCCTAGAACAAGCCTCTAAGAAAGTCCAAGAATCCCCTATAAGTGATGGGTTTATTTGAAGGAGTATCCAAAGTGGTCCCCTTATGGCATAAATTTAAGCTTGGCCCTCACAGGAATAGGCTTTGAAGAATCCTACAGGAAGCCCCAAAGGTGTGGTCATGAAGCCTGAAGTTTTCTGAGGAAAATGAGGATGAAGGACATTGAAATTGCATGTATAGACCTCATAGTTTGATATTCCTATTCATTCCATTTCCAACAGTAGGTGGTACGCCACGTGGTTCCTCACGGTTAATGAGATATTCCCTCTTGAAGATGGAAGCCTCAAAGTATGGTTAAGAAGCCCTAAACAGTTGTAACAAGAAGTGACAAGTCATCCCCAAATTAATTAAAAGAAGAAAAATTGTTGCAAACAATAATTTACTATATGGACCCATTGTAATGAATATTAAAATAAATATTAAGGATAATTTTTGTAAAGTCGGCCCCAATGGAATAATCATTAAAAATTAAATTGAATTTTATTTGGGTCAAGTCGGCCCTAAAAAGGTGTCAGATCTAGTATAAATAAGGAACCTAGGAGTTAATTTGTTACATTAACTGAAGTAATTTTTATTTGAGGTAACCAAGGAGATATGAGGAAAATTTTAGAGGGACGATGAAGTGAAGAAGGGATAAATTCCAAGGGAGGATGAAATCTTGTGATGATGTATTCTAAGGTATGTTATTTAAAGGTCATCTTACCATGTTTTCTATAACCATTTTTATAGAATGATTCAAATATCAAAAATTGGAGGTTGTTGAGAAGACATATCAAGGTATATGTGATAAATATTTCATCTTCTGGGTCATTGTATTTTTGGAGATACACTATGTGTAATATAGGGTTTTTGACTAGTCCTGAAACTAGTCTCAAACAGGTGTTCTGAGAAAAATAGTCATAACTTCTTTATAGAGAATCCAAATTATATGAGACCAATTGAATTGGAAATAGTACATTCCTTAGTATGTTGTGTGTGAGTTTTAGAACCATATTTCAAATATTCATCATGTGGAATTCTCTACAAGTTAGCTCTCTAGAATAAGCCAAAATTTAGCAAGGTTTGGCATTTTCGCTATAACACATTGTTAGGGACTATTCAAGGAGTGAAACTTGGAGGGATTTCATAAATGATGTTGAATAATATTGGGTAGAAGTTTCATTCCTTTATTCATTACAGGTACATATTTATTCTTATTGAAAGTTATGGTTTGTGACTAATCCAAAAACTAGTCCTGCGAGAATGAGGTAAAGTTTGATGAAGATGTTATTCTCTTGTTGTTGAAGATGAAGAAGTTATGAGTGTCTGTGATTTGATGCACCAAGTTTGTTACAAAATCAGAGGTATGTTTTTATATGAATTTTGAAGGTTATGTCTTGATGTTATGATACATGCTTGAGGAATGTTTTCAATATTTGGGCATATACTTTTAGGCACATATTGGATGTATGGTATATGTTTGGTACATGGTTTGAGAAATATCTATTGAGGCATATTTTTGGCACATGTCTTGGATATATTTTCATATATATATTTAGCACATGTTTGAGATACATATCTTGATGTTGTTATGACACATGTTTGAGGCATACCTTGGTATATGGTGAGAGATGCTCTTGGTGATCTTGGCACATGATCTATGTGAGTGGATTTGGTCTCATTAATGGTGATTATCAGTGGAAGTGATAGGTTGATGATGGTATATCAATGACAATGACATTGGAAGTGACAGTAACAATGACATTGAAAATGGTAGTGAAAGTGGAAATAGCAGTGACAATGATAGTGACAGTGAAAGTGGCAGTGAAAGTAGCAGTGATAGGTTGAGTCTACATTTATTTTTCAGGGTGGAAGGAAGGTTTAAGGAAAGGGGTTCATAGCCTCCTTTTCATTGGATTCAAATAATACAGGGAGTTGGGGCTTCCTTAAGTTTGGAGCCTGTAAATCAGGGGGTCGTATCCTCCTTCCCATTGGAGCCGGAGAATACAATAAGTTGGAGACTCTTTCAGGTTGGAGCCTATAAATCAAGGGGTCGGAGCTTCCTTCCAATTGGAGTTGGAGAATTTGGGGAGTTGTAGCTTCCTTCAAGTTGGATCCTGTAAATATGGGGTTGCAACCTCCTTCTAGTTGGTGCTGGAGAATTTGGAAGTTGGTGCTTCCTATGGATGTAATCTTTGATATATAATAAATCACTCTATGAATTTCTCCCATTTGGTTTTCCACGTAAATTCTAGTGTATTGTGCATCTGTGGTTATTTGTTATGCAATGTTGATTGATACTGCTCGCGATACATTGAATGCAATCATAAGTGATAAATTGATTGATAAGTTAAAAATTGCATGTTATGATTAAAAAATGGTAAAAAGTGCTCAATAATGATTCACACCCCCATTAGTGTTGGTGAGTATTCCAACATGGAGCCTGTGAGCTTCTACAAAGTACCAGTTGATCAGGTAGCAGACAATAAATTGATGATAGCCATGCATGTATGTGTTTGGGGTTGTTATGATGTATAAATGAGGAAGGAAATTGAGGTAAGAATTCCCTCAGTCGAATCTCAATATTTGATTTGATGTAAAGTCATGAGGCCTTGAGTATGCAAATATTAATTGGCTCTTGAATGCATTTATGGGAAATTTAATTGCATATTGAATTATGATTGGTTATGTGATCATAACCAAGTTAAGTTAGAATACTTTACTCTTKTTGTAGCAATGAATTCCATTAGAKATRGTCATGTGGGAGGCCATGATGAGATGGATATGGAAAGGATATAGTGCCATCCATGTGAATAATGGTTTTCCCCTATGTAACCGAGGTTTGGACTGCAACCTTTTTTCCTACACTAAATAGCACTAAGGGATGATGTTCCTAGTGTTTTGTATGGGTTGAATAGTAAGGTATCCAAAGGATTGGATGGGTTGTGGGGAAGCATTTGGATGATGTATTGAGGCATGGGCCATACCTTCCAACTCACATGGTGGGATGCATGACATGAACATATGGTATTCCAGAGTCAATGCAAGGATGCATTGTGTAGATGTGGCCATGAGTATTGACACATTGGTTTTAATTATGGGTAATGCTTGATTGCATTATGAAAATCTTGGTGTGTTGATAATGCATGTGCAGTGAATGATAATTTCATTCTAAATACTATGATTGTTGGTTGAATGTCATTTTTTTGATGTGAATAATGGATAGAAATGATTGAATTGTTGGTAAAATACAAATATGAGATCATTTCATGAACTGTTGTAAATGTGAATGAATGCTAACAATCTATTTGGTTGCATTAGAGTTGAGAAAATGTAGGAAGAATGATCTTGAATATGGCATGGATGTAATCCCATAAAGGAGATCGATGCCTATTTCTATGTGAGTCAAATATAATTGGCAGGAAATCTCATGCCTCGTAAATTTTATTTCTCTTATATACAATAGTTTTGAAATTTATAATTTAAAATTGCTAATGATCTGTTTGGTTGCATTAAAGTTGAGAAAATTGCAGGGAAAATGGTCTCGAAAATGGCATGGATGTAAGCCAATAAATAATACTAATGCTTGTTGGAATGCGAGCCAAACATAATGAGAGGAAAACTCATGCATGGAATTTTTATTTCCCTATGTAAAACATATTTGAGAAAATTTATAATTGCAAATTTTTATGATATGCTAACAATTTGTGTGGTTGAATGAAAATTAAGAAAAATTGCAGGTAGAGTGGTCTTAGATATGGAAATGATGTTAGCCATAAAGAAGAATGATCTCTACAACTCCAAGAGTCAAATATAATGAGCAGAAAAATTATGTTTGGAAATTTTGTTTTCCTCTATAAAACATTTGAAAATTATAATTGAAAATTTTATGATGATGTCTCATATTTACTACATGCATATGATGCAGCTAAAATGATTTTCATGGGCTATGCATTTCTAGTGGAATTCTAACAGCAAGTGGTATTCGTTTGTGCAAGAACACCTTAACAAATGATGGATCACCCAAGGAATTGTATAACAGTGAAAGGGATGCATGATCCTAGAGGGTGATTACAACAAGAAGAGGCAAGTTGCCAGGCTTGCAGACGAATCATCTTGCCAGGCCTGAAGAGTGCATTCTTGTATGGGAGTTGCACTATTGAAGAAGCAAGTTGCCAGGCTTGTATAAGAAGCAAGTTGTCAGGCTTGTAGAAGAAGCAAGTTGCCAGGCTTGCAAAAGAACTAGGTTGCCAAGCCTGAAGACTGAACTCTTGTGTGAGTTGCATTGCAGTAGAAATGTTGTCGATGGTTACATTTCCTAGTATTTTTCCTAGCAACGAGTTCCCTTGAGTTCCTAGTAGTGATATTCTCGGTCACATGTGCCCAAAATACCTCGATAAATGGATGGTTCAGCCCGATGGACTGAGGATAGTGAAGGGGGAACATTCCTTAGGTCATCCTTGATCAAATAAAGGTGCATCCCGATGGAATGAGAACAATGAAGGGTATATATTCCTTAGATTGGGCAGGTTGGTGGAAGAAAGATGGTGGAAATTTGGATAGCTATAGGAGAATGTCAGTGGGTTATGTATCTATGTTTTTGGGTCGGAGTGCCTATGTATATGGTTTTGGGGCTGGATTTCCTATGTATTTATAATTAGACTGGAATTCTTGTGTGATATTAGGTTGAAGAGCCTATATCTTTATTAATGGTCGAGGAGCCAAAATTGTAAAATGAATGTGCACCTAGTGGTATTGTGCACTGAGGACAATGCAAAAATAAGGGGGAGGGGAATGTAACATCCCTGGTTCTAATCCCTATGAATTATAATGTAATTGTATAAATGTGAATTAGGTTGGTGAGCTTATGTGTTGGGTTGAAGAACATGTATTGATTTAATGTGTCCGAGGGCCAAATTTCATATAATGAACATTGAAATAATTGGTAAAAGTAATAATTGTTGATTATGATATGAAAGGGATGAAGAAGGATGGGGGGATATGATTCCAAAAGAGAGAGGAGGGTCCAAGGGGGAATTTCTCATGGGTATTAATCCATCCCATAGTCCTCAATTATTATCATTGTATATAACCTTGTAATTTGATATGGAGTGTTTTGAAAGACAATAATTTAACTCACTTAAGAGGATGGGTGTGAGGAGTCAGATACCATAGTTATTGGAGAGCATGAGAAATAGTACCATCATATTGGGGAAGAGTGTAAGTCAATTCAATAAAGAAAAGAAAGAGAGGAAATTCATATGGCCAAGGGGGCATTTTTTGGACGGTCACATTTTTGGATGGAGGACAGTTTTTACATACAGTTTTGGGGCAACAAAGGAAGAGTAAAGGCATGAGAAGAAGACCATCCATGATATACTTAAAGGTATCCATTATTTGGTTGTATTTAATGTTGATAAAGAGGCGTATGTGCTTGTAAAAATAGGATGTAATCCTATAGTGTGTTTCTTGTTGAGGAAATGACTCAAGAACCTTGTGTGGGATACTGTGAAAACTCCTTGGGTAGTTGAGGGTTTCTAAGGGTTTCTAAGGGTCCCAAAATAAGATTTCATGTCTAACCAAGTGCACTAAGGGGCCCTGATAAAAAAATGGTACGACCCGAGGGATTGTGAAAAGTGAAGGGGGTGCATTCCTTGGGTAGTGCAAGTTGTGGGGAATAGAGAGAGCTGGTGGGTTGAAATTGTTGTAGGAGTGGAACCTGGTATTTTGGGTTGCTAAGTGTGGAGAGTGGACAACCATAAGGATATATCTCCTTCTAGACTCATAGACTCATCTTGAGGGTGTCCTATTGTTGATATTTGGAGCAGTAGTGCTTATGGTTGGGAGGTTCATCCTTCATTTGCATTCAATTGGATTATATTTATATATAGATAAGTGTTTTATTTTTTTAATTATGTTTATTCTGTTGTGTAAATGATTTATTTTAATGATATGTAATTCTTAGGTGTTTACTAGATGCATTCGTGATTTATAAATGTTGTAGATGCATGGTTAAATCAACATGTTGTTGCTATGAATTTTATGGGCCTGATGCTCCTTGATTTCCTGTTATATGTTTGGGGTGGTTATTAATTTGTTTTAGCAGGATAAGTTTTTTTTTTATTGACAAGACTCAACATGGGTGTTGGGTACATTACATGAAGTAATAAGGAATGCTAGAGAATGGAATTTTGGAAAAACAAAAATTCTACAATTGTTTCTTTAGATTGGTCTCCTAAAGGTGATGTAACTATGGTTGACACAAGAAAAAAATATTATAAAAACTAGAACAAGGGTGGCCCTCAAAAAAACACTTTTTCTTAAATATCTTCTTCTCGACAAATCCATTCTCGAAATTATTCTAGTCAATATGCAAAAGGTACTTAACAACCTGGGGTAAACCCAACTTCCTCTTCTTCATCAAAATACAATATTTTGAATCAAATGGTTAATATTAAAGGAGAAGCTTCCTTACTAGATATGGTAGTTGTTCCTGGGAAACATAATCACCTTAAGAATTTTATGGAAGGAAAGACTTCCACTATTGCCAATTTGACTGGAGAGCAGGATGATGAAGAATTGTATGTAAGTAAGTTAGGTGTATATAATTCTACAAATCTGGTTAAGAATCCTCCAATGTTTCTATGAATAGCATGGATAAAATTGCACATTGTTGTTTGATTGATGGTGGATATGGTCCCAATGTAATGTCAAGGATCATTATGGAAGAATTAGGTATTGTGTGCACCAATGAAAATTTAAAAAGAATGTTATCATATAATAGTCCAAAACATGATATGAGATTAAAGACATAACCTTGGTATTATGTGCACATCCTGAAATCATGACCACCTGTAATATACAAGTCATAGATATATTGGTGAGTAATTATTCTATTATTCTAGGAAGATATTTTCGGGCTTTAATTGGTCGGTATATTTCATTGGATGGAACACACATGTCACTTCCCAAGGATGGAAAAAACATTATTATACTTCATGAAAGGTGAATTTCACCATATATCAAAAGTGTTCCTTAGCCGCATGTAAAGTTTTTCAAAGATGTTGGTGTGTATTCTATATTTTTAGAATAAGATGATAATCTTGTCACACAACCTCTTGATATTGAATATGGTATTTGGAATATGCACTTTGATGGTGCATGTTCAAATGAAGGAAATGGAGATAGTATTGTACTTTACTCCCCTCTTGGTAAAATTTATAATTTTTCTTATATGCTTGAGTTTGCATGTACAAATAATGTGAAAAAAATTGAATCCTAAATGATTGGAATATAAATTTCCTTTAATTTTAGGTTGTTATCATATTTTTGTTTTCAGGGATTCAAAACTTATCATTAATTTGGTTAAGAAAATATATACCCCATCAAACAAGATTTCAAAGAGATATACACAAGCGGTCTAGTACTTAATTTCAAATATATTGTTTTTAAATATTACTCATACCCATAGAGATTTAAATTCAATGGTGGATAGATTAGTTGTTTTCGCAATTAGTCCTACAAGATAGTTACTCCCTGAAAGACCAGATTTCATTTTCAAGTCTTTATATCATCCTCATTTTCCTGACAACATTGAATCTTGGAAAGTATTTTCTAATGATGAAAACATATATGCCTTCTTGCAGAATGAGCCCCTCAACAAGAAAGACATTATTTATTTGGAAGACAAAACAAATTGCAAGGGATTAACCCATTTGTAAATCTCATTTTCATAAAGAGGTGTAGGTAATTAAAAGAAAATTTCATAGGAGGAATCTGAAAGAAAAATGGGTGAAACTATTCCCATGAACATTGGGACTCAAGAGGATCCAAAGCTTTTAAAAATTGGAGCTCAATGTTCAAGACAATAGAAACAAAAGTTCCTATATTTGTTCTATGAATTTCATGATGTTTTTGCATGGTCCTACAATGATTTTCATTGTTTTGAACCAAGTGTTATTCAACATGCAATACCTATTAAAGAATATGCAAGGCCACTAAGACAAAGAAAAATACCAATTAATCCTACACTTGAAGAAACCATTAGGAATGAGGTTGATAAGTTGTTGACTGTTCATATAATATTTCTTGTTAAATATTTAGAATGGTTAGAAAACCGTGTTCGAGTATGGAAAATAATGGAGATATCAAGTTATGTATCAATTTATGTGCCTTGAATAAGTAATTTGTGAAAGACAATTTTCCACTTCCTAATATGGAACCAATTTTACAACAAGTGGCGGGATCACAGATGATGTCACTCCTTGATGGTTTCTCAGGGTACAACCAAATATGGGTCAAGAGAGTTGATAAATACAAAACTACTTTCACCACCCATTGGGGCATCTTCTCTTACAAACATATTCCTTTTGGCCTAACCAATGCAACTGCTACCTTTCAACAAGCTATGTAGACAAATTCCAATGATCTTATCGTTAAAATCATTCAAATTTATCTTGATGATCTAACTGTATATTCTAGAATCCAAGAATTTAATTTTGATCATCTTAGACAAGATTTTGTTTGTTGCAAAAAAATTGGTATGTCATTAAATCCTACAAAATCCATTTTCGGTGTCATTGCATAAAAACTACTTGGACATATTATATCATACCCCAACATCAGTATTGATCTAGAAAGAGTTATAGCCATTTAAAATCTCCCAACTCCAACTTCAAAGCAAGAAATTCAATCATTCATGGGTAAGATTAATTTCGTAAGGAGATTTATCTCTAATTTTGCTAGAATGGTTAAACCCATTCATAATGTATTGACACAAGATAAAGCATTTTCGTGGAATGATAATACCAAAAAATATTTTGTATATATAAAAAATACAATTAGTTATGCACCTGTATTGGCAAAGCCTGATTTTTTAAGGGATTTTATTATATATATATATATATATATATATATATATATATT
>SNQJ01S0061175.1:21631-41970 GCA_010110895.2 Picea sitchensis | reverse complement strand
GATGTTTAAAATACATTTGTGACCATTACCTCAAAACAATTTTACTCTCCCCAAAAATTAAAATTTAATTAAATTAAAAGGTAGTTGAACTTCCCAACTTCTTGTGCCAACATAAAAGACAAGAGAAGACACGAATGAAAGGAAGGAAATATTTGGTGTGAAGGTATGCCTAAGCTTTGAAAGTGAGTTTACCATTCTTATTCATTTCTATTATGAGTTTCTAGATAGCTAAATTGTCTTGTTGGTAACATGGATATCTTTTAAGGTGGAAAAAAAGATTGAGTAACATTGACTTGTGATGTTCTCCAAGGTTATTTATTTTCTTTGTAATATGTTTGCACTTTTTAGAAGTTATGTGACCTGATTCAGTGCTATTTAGTGTTAATTTTGCAGAGCTTGATGATGATATTTATGTCTCATGAAGTGATCCAAATCAAATATTTTTATTCTGTCTCTTTCTTTTGGCACTTATTTTCCTTTGAATGACTCTTATTACATATTTGGATTTTAAGGACATCTATGGTCTTGATCCTCACATGGAATTGTAAAGATAATATTTTTTGTAATTGAGATTGGTCATTAATAAAACCTATTTGTTGATTGCTTTCTCATATTTTGGCTTATTGGAACACTGATTTTAGAATTATTTTGTTGTTCGGTTTATATTATTTTCAACATATTTTTAAGTTTCTTTTATTGAGTTTATGTTATATTATTTCATTCTTTATTTATTGGCTTATATAAATAATATAAAACATAAAAAAAAAAATATTTAAAAAAAAAGGAGAGAAATTTTAGATCTCAAGGATTCTATTCTAGAGATTTGGTTGTAAAAATAAGGGCTATAAACCTAGGGTAATATTCCCACCTATCTCTCTTAGCATAATGAGATTCGAGATGTTTTTGTGAGAAGCATCAAAACTTGTTGCATCAACAAGTAGGCAGTTTTTACATGCAGTTTTTGGGACAACAAAGGGGAGAAGAGTGTTGGAGTTTGAAGGAAGCCATATTGGGCATGTGTGGAAGCTTGTTGGAGAAATAAACCATGAAGAAGTAGGTTGTTAGTCCTATAGAGTAAGATTTTGTGGGAGAGAAATTACCCTACAATAGTGAGATTGTTGCTGAGATATTTTCGTTGCAACTAACATCCCTAGAGTCCCTGACAAAAGAGATTCCTAGCCAACCTATGATGAAGCCTTGGTGGGAAGTGGGAGGGAATGAAGGACTGTGTGCAGTGAAATGGGATCACATTCCTTGGGTTGTGCAGGTTGAGGGGAAGAGAGAAGGAGGATTGGGATAGCTATAGTAAAAATTAGTTGTTGTAGGTAAATTTGGTTGTGAGTGGACAATAGAGAGACACCCCTTCTTGTGGATTCGTAGCCCCGAGGGTGATTTGTTACTGATATTTGGAGAAAAAAAATATGGTTGGTTGGAACGTATGTCCCCTACAACCGGTTGCACGTTTGGTTAATAAGATAAGTGATTTATCTCTATCTTACTTTTTTTATTATGGGTTTTAATTGTTGTGTGTTTAATCTGAGTTTTTAATAATTTATATGTTGTTGTGTGAATGTTAATTTGTTGCATTCATGTTTTAAAATCCATGTTAGATGCATGGAAGTTTTATCATGTTTCACATATTTAATTTGTTGTTGTGTGCATTCAAATGGAATGTGCATGAATGGCTATAGATATTTCTACTAGTTGCATACATCTTTATCTTGATGTTTGTGTCTAATTTAAATGGGTATCATAAGAATTTTATGGGGTTAGTAATGGGGGAAGACTGCATGTTGGAACATGTTGGAATGTGCAAAGAAACACATGTCCAAGTAAGGAGTGGTTAATTTTCTCTATGTTTTGGAATGGTTGGAAGAGCGAATTTGGACAAAATTGCATTACAGAATGTAGTAAGCTTGATATAAATTTTCTGATGAGTATTAATAGACTTTTAATAGAGCTCATTGTTGAAATATTATTTTCTTTCTCAACCTAATCCAAGTGACATGGAATTTGATCATATATCTGAAGTTATGTTCTGTGAGTTTGAGTGCAGTAAACATTACTACATTTGTTTTAATGGGAAGTTGGGCCAATGTTGGAATCTACCTATGCAACATTCAAGTTTATCAAGGTGCTAAAACTAGTAGATACAAGATGTCTATTTATCGAACCTTTCATAGTGATGATCCATTTTCCAAGGGGTTGCATTAGCATTTTTTTTCCCATAATGCATCCATTACTAGTGAATGGTATGCTTTTCTATGGAGATATTTCTTTTGTTTTCAAAATAAGTTATTTTGCTTGTAGCTTGTATTTTGTTTTCAAGGATGAATGTTGTGTTTGTTAGAATCTTTTCTTTCCTTGGAATAATTTTTCTCTCAATTGTGCAACCAAGTTTGATACCATTTTCATTTGTGTTTAAATTTAGATTTTTGTTTGAACGCTTTAAAATTACTCTGATTTCTTGTTGGGGATCCTAACATTTTGATGCACTTAGCACAACCATACAAACTTACTATGCGTTGTTTATCCATAACTAGGAAAGGATAGAATACAAGTAGAACTTGTGGGGAGTGTTTAAAATTTTCAAAGTAGTTGTGCATCTTAGAACACTCTAAGTGATTAACCCCTCAATGACTTTGAAACCAAAAAAATGTTACTTAATGAACTAGAAAAAGGGATCTATCCACTTGCATTAATATCAACAGACCCTATGAAAGGTGGAAACTTAGACATCCAGAGATAAATACCTAGAGGGAATATATTTATCACCCAAGCATGGATAACCAATTCTTGAAAACATGTATCATCCCCACCTACATGAAAGAGATGTTGCTTCTCCCATTCAGTTATTATTAAAGAAAAAAATTGTAGTGAAGGAATGGGAAAGGGAGTTCAGATTATTTTGGGGAAATGCGGATATCTCTTCCAAGGCTATGGACACTCTCTAGTAGTGGAGAAAGATTTTTGATACTAAGGTGACTATGTTAGGGCTATGGACACTCACGAGCAGAGAAACAACACTATGGACCCTAAACCTTAAACCCTAGACCCACTATGGGGAATAATGTATATACAAAGATATAGTTAAGTCTCCTCTCGGGTTATGTCATTGATTTGAAAATGCATTTTAGAGATTCAAGGCTTCACTTGGTGTGTTTTCAATTATTAAGACCTCAACAAGTCCCAATTCAACCAACTTGGGGACCCCATATTAAATCTTTAATCAAACCTTTTCATGTAGGCATTTCTATATTGGATCTTATTCTTTTGATTTTAATTGAAAATTGTGTATTATTGATTGGAATTGCATCAATCAGGTGTTTGTTTTATCTTCTTGTTGTCATATGAAATTATTTTATTGTGTTTAAGTGCATCGCTAAACTGGTTTGCTTAGCGATGCTTGTCTTTCATACATTTGTCACATTGCTTGCATCATATTTTAAATGCTCTTGCACCGTTTGGATTCAATTGGATATAACTTTTTTAAGAATGTTACCAAACTTTATCTAGTTCCATTTAAGTTATTTTATATGATTGGTTGGATCAAGGTTGAGTTTCGGGAAAAATCAACATTTTCACAGAGTGTTAGTTGTTAGGTGCTCAATATGTCACTAGGCCACTTCCATGGGTTAAAATATTTTAGGTGTTTGTGAATCATGTCATTGTTAGTTAGTGTATTTAAATCCTATATAATAGAGACATATTATGACTAGGGAAGATTCAATTTAGGTTGAGCATTGTCCTTAAGAGTGTCTATACTTTCTTAAAAAAAACAATTTGCATGCAATGGTACCGATCGAAATGATATTTTGACTCCTAGAAAAGGATACCTATATGTCTTTATAGATTTCAAACTCAATGCCACTATAAAAATTTGATTATGAATCTCATAGACATAAAAGCACACAAGTGTTGGTTTCCTATCAATGAGGCAATTTGGATCTCACTGGTTATGAACATCAAGATATCAACATTGAACTTGAAGGTACAATCACTCATTTTGAAGCCCTATCTACTTCTTCACTCTACAAAACATTATTAGCAACCAAAGGTCATGCAAGTGAGTTATGGCTTTTCAAGGTCAGGTGACCAGTCTTCCTCATTATCTTGTTCTTTAAATTCAATTTTTAGCATGTCAAACATTTACTATCAAATTGTAGGTTTAACTTTATTATTCTGAAATCTGTTACAAAAGGGATAAATGGAACCTTGTATTTTTATCCTAGACTTTTCAAATCCTCGTGATAACCTCTTTATCCTTTCACTCAAAAGTTTTTTTGTTTTCATAGAGGGTTGTTTCCTTTTTTATCCAAAGGTAATGTTTGATTTCTTGTAATATCTTTCAAAAGTACCTTTTATATCTCCCTAGAGCTTAAATATTTGAATTTGTGATGAAAGGTTCAAGGCTTTTCCAAAATTACTTCTTTGAAGTGTTTCTAAAATGGATCAGATGATTTTAAAACTTTAATCTTTGAAATTTCACTGAAACCATTCAAAGGCTTTTGAAATTTGTATCTTTGAATTTCTCCCAAAACATTGAGATCTTATTTTGAAGTCACACTTTTAATAAGCCTTGAAATCCTTCAAAATGTTTTCAAAGCTCCTTTGGAGAATTTTTCAATAAGCTCTAAAAATGATTTCAGGACTTTTTCAAACTTCTACGAGGAAACTTATTCAAGAATTCCTTGAAGTATTCATGTCATTCCCATCTTCCTTTCAGAAATTTTTGCAAGATGTAAGAAAATCCTTGGGGCCCTTTCCAATTTATCATTCAACGAGAACTTTAAGAACATTCAAATTACTTTGAGCCTTTTTCAACCAAGCATTCAAATAGTAGAAGAGACTTTGGTTATAGGCTTGGCTGTGTGTTAATGACTTCATACAAAGTTTGCATGTAAATGTGCAGTGGACTATTTTCATCATGCATATGATGGCTTATAATCTATTGGATCTATCTTGCCATTTACAACACTTCATTTGTGACTTATTCAATCAATATTGATAGTCCTTCATGAGTGGATAAGGTATTCTTTTTCAAATAGAACGACCTAAGATAATACCCTTAAGAACAAGACTTGAATATGATGTTGAGACTCCTTTGCTAGATGGAGGTCATTCAACCTGCATTGATTTACAAGAAGGATATTTTTTACCCATGTGTTTCTTGCCATTGAAGGTCATTCTATGAAGTTTCAAAGAGGAAAACTACACCAGTTATTGATTTGGTTGATAATTTGCCTAATTTGGATATTGATAGTAGTTGTGTTGTTTTGTAGAGATACCATGCACTTTTCAATGAGAAAGAATCACATCCTGCACCTTTTGTTGAGAAAGAACATGAGTCTTTTCCATATTTACATCCTCATTAATGAGACAGGGGGAATTCATCAAATATTTGAAATTCTTGGTATGGTGGAAGATATGCTCACAAATCTTTGCAGAAAAGGGGTAAGAGAGAAAATTTCAGACTAATGTCAACCACTATAGTTGATTGTGGTTGGACTAATCATTGGGAATGGAAGCATTTGAATAGGGGCTTGGGACTTCATATATATGTGTTTCATCCATTATACACTCATACAATTTTCCTCTTTATTCTTGTTCATTGCTCCACTATTATCATAGTGGTTGTTACATTGCTTTGTTTAGAAATATTGTTGGCATGTTGGCATGTTTTTCATGTGGTCCAAAATTGATTATATGCTTTATATGTGAGCCTTATTAATTGTTTTGATCCTTCAAGATGTTTTGTTTATGGGGGAACATTGTTGAGCTTGTTGGGTTGTGTAAACCTAGCATGATATTGTTGAGAACCCATTGATGGTTTTCACTTGTCAACAAAAATCAACAAATTTGTTTGACGATGAGATGGTGAGGGAAGTTGAAGAAAGTGAAGGCATATATGCTACTCAAATAAATGACCAATTGAGGCACTTATTTTTAATCACATTCAGAAATCGAAAGGCATTTTTCAACAAAGAAAGTTAAGTTTACTTCGTTTTTTATTTTGTATTGTTCTTATCATCATTTTAATTAGTTGTGGTTGATTCTCTTAATTCATTATTTGGGAACACTGTGATTTTGGAGATTATTCTTGACAATTGTAACATCCCTAGTTTTAATCCCCACAAATTATAATGCAATTGTATAAATGTGATTTAGAATGGTGAGCCAATGTGTTGGGGGGAAAAGCCCATATTGATTTAATATGGATGGGGGCCGAATTTGAATATTATGAACATTGAAGTAATTAATAAAAATAGTAATCGTTGGTTTCGATATGAAAAGGATGAAGAAATATGGGGGGTTATGATTCCATAAGAGATAGAGCGGGTATGAGGGGGAATTATTCATGGATATTAATCCAACCCACATTCCTAAATTTTTAGTATCTTTGTGTATGACCTTCTATTTGTTGTTGAGTGTTCCCAAAGTCCATCATTAAATTCATGTAAGAGAGTGGGTGTGAGGAGTCACATCCGAGATTTATTGAGAGCATGGGAACGAGTACAATCAACTTGTGGAAGAGAATAATTCAAGTCAAGTAAGAAAACAAAGAGAAGAAAATTCGTATGGCCAAGGGGGAATTTTTTGGGATAGTCAGGTTTTGCATGGAGAGCAGTTTTTTACTTGCAAATTTTGAAAAACAAGAGAGAAGTTGAGTGCTAGGAAGAGCACGAACCATTATTTACTTGAAGGAAGCCATTGTTTGGCTATGTTGCATGCTAAGAAAGAGGTTGGTGTGCCTGCATAGTGTTTTTCTGTTGAGGAAATGGCTCAAGAACCTTGTGAAGGATGTTGTGAACACTCCTGGAGTAGCTAGGAGGATTCTTAGTCAATCAAATGCACTAGATCCCTGGAGGGAAGTGGTAATGACTGAGGGACTATGTGAAGTGAAGGGGGATCCCATTCCTTGCAGGGTTTTGCAGTTTGTGGGGAACAGACTGAAACCAAGGTTTGGGGTTGTTGTGTGTGGAGAGTGGATAGTCAGTGGGTTGGATCTCCTTGTGGACTCATAGCCTCAGCTCGAGGGTGGCCTATTGTTGAGAGGAAATAAACAGAAATGCGTATTTATAGGATGTTCATCCTTCATATGCATCTAGTTGGTTATTATGCATAGAGATAAGTTCTTTGTTATGTTATTATGTTTATTCCACTATGCAAATCGTTTATATGAATGCAATGTTTTTGTTGTTTTCTTGAGAAATTGCATTCATGTTTTTAATATATGTTGTTAGATGCATTTAGAACTGTGGTATTAGTCAAATGGTTAATTTTGTGTGTGATTTGTAGCTTGTAAGCTACATGAAATTAATTAGTAGTAAATCCTAATGATTTAATGTCTATTTATGCATGCAATGTTCCTCAGTTGCGTTTGGGTACATTATAGAATGGTATCAAAGCTTTTGGTCCAACACGGGAATCATATGGGCCAAAAACCAATGCGAATTTGGAAAAATTAGTTGCTACACACTTCGGTTTGTGATGAATTTGGGGGAAAACAATGATAACCAGAGAGAAATTCCTAAATCAGTGAGAAAAATTTGAGACATAATTGCATCAAAATTGTTTGAGATGTTTAATGGAATCAATCAGTCGAATTGCAGATTTAGATTCAGCCTACATGGTCAAAATTTTCATTTTAATGGAGGTCGATGGAGCTATGAGATTTTGAAGAATCGGCGGTAGAGATCGCGTTCGATCTCAAGATCAATGACCTATATTCATTTTGATCAATTTAAAATTTTATAAGGATTTCAAAGGTTGCTAAGGAATGACATATCAATAGTCAGCATTCTTTTTCGGCCATTTGGAAAAAGGATCACAAACCGAGATTCATTTTCGGTTGTTTAAAAAAAGGTCTGTCTAGATTCATTTTTGCCACTAGGAAGTTGGAGCCGATCAAGGTTTAGGTTTTCTTTGCTTGGAAATTAGAGAAAATTGATTGTTTAGATTCATCGATACAGTTGTGAAAATTTTGGTGAATCAACAGCTAAGATCATTTGGGATGGAAGATCGATGGCACATATTCATCTGGGATTTGATCGAAAATTTTAAGTGTTGGAGTTCGCCAAAGGAATGTTGAAATAATGTAACTGCAAAGTGTATTCTAATTATTATTGTTGTATTATTCATTAGATCAATCCCGTATTGCCGATTGATCATGTCGACTATTGTAAAATACCAAATCCCCTTTTGCGGATTGGTCAAAACATAATTGTAATAGGTAGAATAAGAAGTCAGCCCCAGAATATATTAAAGGTGGTTATAACCACCCAGAAGAAGAAATCGGCCCTGCCAGTGAAGAGATACCTCCGTCCACACGTGCTAGATTTGTATAAATAAGGAGGCTAGCACCTCATTTAGACACACTCACTTGTTCATTGAGAAGCAAGTTTCGGAGCTGTTGTTGGAGAGAGNTCTTTATTTGTTTGAGTTATCTCTTGGCATTGTATTGGCTATCTATAATAAAGAAGTTTTGCTGGGTTTTCTCCCCCATGAGGGTTTCCCAGGATAAATGTTGTGTCTCTTGTGATTGTGTATTTCTTAGTGATCCTATCTTATGCTATTGTTATCTAGTGAAATGCAAAGAACTCTAATAATAGCTTAAACCTTAACATGGTATCAGAGCTAAGCTGAAGAGAGAATCTTTTACAAGAGAAAGTGAAAAACGTCGTTGTTGACGTACATGCAAATTAGGGATTTTTGTTAACGAAGTATTTCAGCCCCAAAACCATCTAGAAAAATGCACCCTTCCTCAAGGATAACTTTGGCATCCTCGGCACAAATTTTCAGTGGCTAGATCTCCTAGAAAGTGAAACCCTAGTTTCACAAAGTACCAGAAGTACCAGAGGTACCAAAAAACCAGAAGCACCAGTCTAGAAATCCGTTGATCAAGTTTGAAGGGGTAAAAGTTGGATTTTCAAAAATATGACTACACTAACTTACTCGCCTCAGCTCAGCGCATCTATCCCCTGGATCAGAATTCTAAAATTCGAAGTTTGAAAAATTAGGGTTTCCTCATAAAACCCTAAGTTGTAGTTGCAGTCTCAGAACCAATTGTAGTATCAATTGCAGTTGCAATATCAGTTGCAGTTGTAGTCATAGTACCATTTGTAGTCACCCTTGAAGTTATTAAGAGTTGTTGATCATTACTGTTGCTACGATATGGTGCCTCTACCTGCAAATGTCATTAGAGGTATGTACTCACACATGTTTAAATGGTTAATATTTAAAGGGTATTTGCAGGAGAAGGGATCTCTTTCCATAGATCCAGAAGGATCTCAAGATCCAACACATTCAGAGGAATGATACAACCCAGGTGTGATTCTTCTGATATGCATCTATGACATTATTTTGATCAGTGTTGCATGTTATCATTCTAACCTTTGATCAAAATCTGAGTCAAGGTATTAGATGGATTAAAATTTGATATCATAGAGTTTATCCTCTAACCCAACCTTCTGTCAAGATAGCATATTGTCTTAGTACAGAAGACAGGTTGAAGAAATCACTCGTCATCTTGAGTGAAAGAGACTTGGAAGAAAAAACACACTCATTCTTGAGGACAAGGCTCCAAGTTTGATTAATCAAGTTGATAAGATTCAAAGATACACATGACAAGTAACCACTATAGTTGAGATAGCAGTCTTTGTAAAGTATTATACTTGGTAGCATGTGATCATATAGAGGTAAATACTTAATGTAATCATTTTCCTGATACAACTAACACCTCCTCTAGGAGAAACCTCGTGTGTTAGTTCCAAGTTTCCATGGAGGAATGTTCAATCACAACACTATAAGAGTGTTGACCTCATTTCGTAGTGTATTTCTTACTTTTGATCGTTGATTCAGACAAGCCACGAGTGATAGCTCTAAAGGAGATAATGTGATGATTATTCGTGCTATTGTTTTATCTACTATCATCAAAAGGATATTATTCTTGCTTGTTGTTTTGTTGACCTTGTTTTCAGGTCATAGGTGATAACCCTGAGGAATCTATAGTGAAGGTTACAGAGGGAAACATATTATATGAGACATGAAGCAGACTATGTACATGACCATATACACTCATGCACCAAAGAAGATGAAGAAGAAGCTATCTCTTGAGATTCAGAGTATCTCATATGAAGATTAATCGAAAGGAGAAGAAGGCTCCAAAGATGACCAGACATTAGAACGGGAAGCAGACCTCATTTGAAGCCTGACTCAACCTTTCATATTTAGACTTGGTATGCAACACCAAGTATACCCTATAAGAGTTGATGAAGTCCTTGTAGACTCAGAAGAAATCGAGAGTAAGCCTGATCTCAGAAAGGATCAGATGAAGAGACAAATTCCAGTACTGGAAGACAGACGCTGTGAGAAGACTATATTGTAGATTCAGAAACTTCTAGAAGATATGAAATCTCCTGGGAAGATTCCCTTGTTTTAGTGACAAAGAAGGAAGCAGTCAAAAAGACTAGGATATGGATTCTTTCGTGAGACTAGAAGAGAGATCAGTATTGACTTCCAATATTCATCTATACAGATCAAATGTGTTTCAGATGTACAAATCCTAATGTATGTTCATAGGATTCTCCCAGAAAAGGGGAGAATACTATGACGATATGCTTATGAAGACAACCGAAACAATCATGATTCATATATAGTATGAGATGCAGGGGGAGCAATTCCCATATTTAAAAATTGAATGGCAGTTGGTGCAGTACATCAGTTGGGTCATGGAGACATGACTATGATATCATTACCCCCATGAAAGAAGAAGAGTTATACTTAGTATTAGTTATTGAGCCACTCTCAGTTTCATATGAAATTGTTTCCATGATAAAATAAGAGGAGTTACTCTAAGATTTTAGTAGCCACAGTGAGAATGAAGCATTCATTCTCAGCCTCAGAACAACTGCAAGTGAAAAATCCCAGATTCCAAAAGGAACAGTTGCAGAGAGAGAAGAGGACATACTCCCAGACAGTGAGACAGATAGTGCCTTGCGGAAAGCACATAGAGCTAGCACATGATTGTGCAGATTGAGTTGCAGTTGAGCAAGTGTACCAAATTGGTACAATTGAATGAGAAAAATTGATTTGAAGATTGAATATAGAAAGACTCATGTCTTCCAATTGAAGAAGGATCTGTACATGTTGAAGAAATCTCCTATAGCTTGATATGGAAGAATTGACAGTTTCCTGATGAGCTTGGGCTTTACCAAGAGTAAAGAAGATTCTAACCTCTACTTCAAGGTTATGAATGATGAGTTGGTGATATTGTCGTTGTATGTGGATGAATTATTCTTAACTGGAGAAGAAAAACTCATCACCGAATGAAAGAAGAAGATTGCTTTAGAATTTGAGATGAAATACCTTGGCCTAATGCATTATTTCTTAGGTCTTGAGGTATGGAAGAGTCCAAAGAGAATATTCCTTAACCAATGGAAGTATGCAGTCAAAATCCTGAAGAGATTCGACATGTTAGAGCGCAAGTCCATGAATACACCCATGGAAACAAAGTTGAATATACTGGTCAACACTTCGTCAGAATTGATTGATGCCACACTGTATAGACAGATCATTGGATTGTTGATGTACCTGATGAACACAAGACCAGATATTTGTTTTTTCATGAACACCTTGAGTCAGTTTCTGGTAGAACCTAGACATTTTCACCTAGTTGTTGCAAAACATGTGATGAGGTACCTTAAGGGTACATTAGATTGTGGTCTCAGCTATGATGGAGATCATGATTTCACACTGATTGGGTACACTGATTCAGATTGAGTTGGAACTGTCTCTGATAGGAAGAGAACTTCAGGATGTTGTTTCAGTTTGGGATTAGCCATGATCTCATGATAGAGTAGGAAGCAATCCAACATTTCTCTTAGTACAATGGAATCAGAATACATTGTTGTGTGTTCAGCCAGCTGCGAAACTATATGGCTTCGAAATTTGTTGACTGGTCTATTTGACCAAGAGATGGAAGCAACCACGATCCTATGTGACAACTAGAGATGCATAAATATGATAGAGAACCTTTTATTTCATGACAAGTCGAAGCACATAGAGATCCAATATCATTACATACGTGACATGGTGTAGAGAGGAGCCATAAAGCTCCAATATGTTAGCGTGGATGAACAGATTGTCGATGTGTTGACCAAGCCTCTATATTGTATAAAGTTTGAGCACTTTCGAGATAAGCTTGGTATAGTCCGAAAGGACCTCCCTTGAAAGGGGGAGTAGTGTTGTGTTGAGATATGCTAGCCTAGTACTGTGCTTCCAGCTTAATTGTTGTGACGTAAAGTCAGTCTAGTACTATGCTTCCAACTTAATTGTTTTGTTGAGATATGCCAACCTAGTACTGTACTTCCAACTTAATTGTTGTGACATAAAGTCAGTCTAGTACTATGCTTCCAACTTAATTGTTGTGTTGATATATGCTAGCCTAGTACTGTGCTTCCATCTTAATTGTTGTAACGTAAAGTCAGTCTAGTACCATTCTTCCAGCTTAATTGTTGTGTTGAGATAGGCCATCCTAGCACTGTGCTTCCAGCTTAATTGTTGTGACGTAAAGCCAGTCTAGTATTGTGCTGTCAGCTTAATTGATGTGTTGAGATTCCATCTTAATTGTTGATGACATCTTAATTGTTGTGTTGTGATTCCAACTTAATTGATGTGTTGTGAATCCAGCTTAATTGCTGTGATGATGTGACCAGCCTCGTGTTATGATGATGTGACAAACCTCGTGTTGTGATGATGTATTGCCAGCCTCGTGCTGTGATGATATGTTGCCAGCCTTTGTGTTGTAATATTGTTGCTTTTGATGTTGTATCAGCCTTTTGTTGTTATCGATGATGATGATGTATTAGTGTTATACTAATCCATGTTGATGAAGTTGATGATGATGATGCCACTTCAGCTTATTGCTGAAGATGATGTTGATGATGCCACTTTCGCCTCTTGTTGAAGATGATGTTGATGATGCCACTTCAGCCTCTTGTTGAAGATGATGATGATGATGCCACTTCAGCTCCTGAGTCCTTGTTGAAGATGATAATGATGATATTATTTCAGATTTAATGTTGAAGATGATGATGATGTTACCTTAGCCTCATACCGATGAGGATGATGATGCTACTCCAACTCCATGTTGTGTTGATGATGTTCCAATCTCTGTGTTGTGTTGATGATGAGAAAAAATTCTGATGATTTATAGATACGCCAATCAGTGTTCCAAGATGATATTGATGATGTTGTCCTCTCACCCACCTGATGTTGTCCTCTCTCTTGCCTGATGTCGTTGTAGAATACCCTTCTTGTTAAGGGGGAGTGTTGAAATAATGTAACTGCAAAGTGTATTCTGATTATTATTGTTGTATTATTCATTAGATCAATCCCCTATTGCGGATTGATCATGTCGGCTATTGTAAAATACCAAATCCACTTTTGCGGATTGGTCAAAACATAATTATAATAGGAAGAATAAGAAGTCGGCCCCAAAATATATTAAAGGGGCCCCTGAATATATTAAAGGTGGTTATAACCACCCAGAAGAAGAAGTCAACCCTGCCAGTGAAGAGACACCTCCGTCCACATGTGCCAGAGTTGTATAAATAAGGAGGCTAGCGCCTCATTTAGACACACTCACTTGTTCATTGAGAAGCAAGTTCTGGAGCTGCAGTTGGAGAAGAGAGAGAGAGAGAGGCACATTCTTGGGAGAGGAGTTTATGTATTTGTTTGAGTTTATCTCTTGGCATTGTATTGGCTATCTATATTGGCATTGTATTGGCTATCTATAATAAATGATGTGTCTCTTGTGATTGTGTATTTCTCAGTGATCCTATCTTATGCTATTGTTATCTAGTGAAATGCAAAGAACTCTAATAATAACTTAAACCTTAACAAGGAAATCGTCGATGGTTGATGGTCAGGTCTGCCGAATGGGAGAAGTGTTTTGTTCTCCAACAAAAATCACCAATGGTTTGGCATCGACAAAATTGGAGAAGTGTTTCAGTCACAGACAAAAATCACCAGCGATCGATGGTAGGGTCATTCAATTTAGCAAAGTGTTTGATCGAGCAAGAGAAAACACAGATGAATGATGAACGATGATTAGGTGTCGACCTATTTAGCGAAATGTTGGTTCATCGTAGAGAAATGGTCAATGGTTGATGAAGGAAAGAGGGTGATGGTGTGTCATACCACATCATCATCCATGTGCCACGTCACGTCAATTAGAGTTCCATGTTAGAGTCTATGTGTCATGCCATGTTAGCATCAACAATTGCCACATCATTCAAGAAATGGATGATGGCTGACAGTCGGGTCGGTTGAATTGGAGAATTTTTTTCGTCAATAAACATGCATGGTCAATGGTCAGGTCAGTTGAGTTGAGAGAGTGTTTCATCCTCCAGTGAAAATCACTGACGACCGATGGTCGATGGTCGAGTCAATCGCTCCAAAGATGTGTTGCAAAGTGATTGCCAAGGAAATTCTCTGATGACTAATGATTGATTATTGGGTGCCGGGGATATTCATGAGCAAGTTTGGTTTACCAAAGAGAATCATTGATTGACCAATAGTTGATGGAGCTTAGACCAACGGTCCATATTATTTTAAGTTGTCGATCGACTGTGGAAATTGATCAGTGGGTTTTGGAAAGGATTAAGGAATCAATGTTTCATATTTCTCTTGATTTGAGATCAAAAAATCATATTTAAAAGGATGTTATAATAGTAAAACAGTCAAATTTCTATGAATGTTTTGGGTATTTGAAGGTCATGAACTTACGGGGCGATTTTGAGGCCTTAAACGATGTTTTTAGGAAATAAAAACCAATGTAAATAGTATTTACCAATGTACACTTTGTCTCTACATCTTAAAAAAAAAGATCTCAAGGAGATATTTCCAACTAACTAATATATTCGCAAAATGGAGCTTTTATGAGAAAGTTACAATTGAAACAATGAAGGTAAAGTTCTAGCACTAGTTTACTTCCAGAGGACATAACTCCTTTCTCAAAAGATCATTTGGGGCACAAGAGTAGTCTATGGAAATATTATGAACCATAGAAGAAAACCATGGATCCATATTTGGAATCTATGTATGTAAAACTATACAGGAAGAGAAAGAAGACACTTGTAACATACAAAGCTAAAAATGTAAAACAATCAAAACTTTTGTAGGATGTAACTATCATTCTGGAGCCTGATTAAGGGTGAAACTTGGACATATAATTAAAAAGGTAGTAATGAGCATAAACAATTAATATGTTTTCAAAATAACAAAGGATATGGTATAGGGATGTGTGAACAGGGATACAATTTTTAAGCTAGGAGGAAGTGCAAAGGGGCAAAGTTGTCATTTCTAGATTGTTGCATATTTTGACTGGAGAATCAATTTGAAAATTTGTGAGTTGTTGAGGAATCAATGTTAGCAGAATTATTTGTTTCATATAAAACAAATTCTTGGTTCCCAATAGTTTTACCTCTATAAGTGGCAAAATTTGGTGTTTGAGGTCATTTACACCAAGAAGAAAGGTGTATAAAAGGGGTAAATTGGCAATATTCAGTTGCCTATAAATTTGTGCTCAGTGCTCATATTTGATAAAGAAAGTATTCATGAGAAAACTATTGGATAGAAAAATCCACATATCCACTCAGAATTTAGTTTTGATCCAAAGGATTCTCAAGGAATCAAAAATAAGGTTTTTGGTGGACTTGAAGGACACCATTGAGCGAAATGGGAATTTTAAGAAGCCATAATTGTTGGCTCGTAAATCAGATTGAAGACTGAGTATGGTCATTGGAAAATTAATCCAAAGGATATCATGATAGAATGTATAAGTTATCTAGAGGAGCATTGTGTTTCTTTATAAATTTGTAGGAGAAAGTAGAATTGGATTCCATGAACCATGTAACTACTTGATGTGAAGGTTTTTCCAAATAATGTCAAAGTTTGGAGAAACTTTCTCAGGCAATAGAGGTGAGTGCCAGAGGTGATTGTTGGGTAAGGAAGAGTAAGGGAATATTAAGATTGTATAGAGTCTAAATGGATTGAAAAAGATATTCAACAAAGGTTCTCACATAAATCATGAAGCTGATGAGTGGGGAATGCCATCTGCATGCACAAGGAGTTAAGAGGGACTCCATAGCCTTAAAGGTAGAAATATAGTGAAGGCTACACGCTCATTGCAAGAGAAGGAAAAAGGATGTCATAAGATGAGGTGTGACACATGGATTGGATGAGTCATCTCTATGTCCAATATAGGAATGCAGGAAGAAGGAGTTGTTAGAGATGATTTAGAAACTTTTGTCTAAAAGTACCCAAAGAAAGAAAGTTTTCCCTATTATCAGAGTGCATAGAAAAAGTAGGGTACAAGTGAAAATGGAAGAATGTAGCATCCCATTTGGAGCAAAGTGGTCTTTAATAGAAAAGAAGTGCTTCATATTGAATCACTCAATGAAGTGAAGAGAGGTATTTAAAGTTGAGCAAAGCCATGGATGGAAAAGAGTATTAGAACGATGACATAAAAGAAAATTTTCAAAATGTTGAAATGCCAATCAAGGATAATTGAATTTCAAGGACGGTTGGGTCAAGAAAATGGGGAGTGGTTAATTATATTGTAGTGTTAATATTCAAATGGAATAGTACATTTTAAAACATTATGAATGTTGAGAATTTTTATCCAAAATATGTTGGGACATGATTCTCTGCATAAGGAAGCAGTTGTGAGATGGAAACACTAGTGGATCTAGTGGTTGGGAATGAAAAATGGCTAAGTAGAGCTTGGTTGGAAGTTTCAGAATAGGGACTAGTGGTGAAAAGTTGAGTAGAATGGTAGTACACAAGGAAACGCGGTTCTACAAGAACTCAAGGATAATCATCTACAACAAAATAAATAAATAAAAGCTGAAATAAATATGCACTGGAGTGCATGATAGGATTGATGCATGAGGCATACAATAAAGATAGAATGCATGTGCATGAAATAAGCATGAAATATCAAATGATTGGCGCATATTGATGTGCATTTGTGCATATGGACATGCCTGAACATGTTGGTGGCATGCTTGTAGACTGAGAGTAGTCTGTTGATAATAATGATGCTATGATATTTGAATAAAATTAATGATGGATTGTGTACCCAAGAAAAATTATTATAGCATTGGCTAGAAAGGATGATGATATTGTTTCTTATGGTAACCATCCATATGAAGAAAAATTAAGATGGTGGGTGTTATCGCACAACTTGTAGGTTGGGAAAAGCACAACCCAATCCAAAATATGGCGAGAAATATGGGAGAGTATACCCACTGTCACCTTAGATAAACCCTCCCCTCACTTTAATGAAGGAGAAATCCTACACAAGGGGGGAGTCTTGGGCGACCCTAGGGGGATTGAGATGGAAAGTGAGGTGATGAAGGATGAATCCCCTATAGTTGAAATTGTGGAGAGATGGAAATCTTGGGTTGAAGTATTTTCGATGAGGGAAGGTTTCCAAGAAGTAATGTACCTGCAACATATTGTTGTACCTACCTGAGACACAAGAAAGACGAGTATACAAGCCAAATATTCCAATGGATGAGTAAGTGAAACTTTTTGTCCTATATAGCAGCAATACATAATGTTATAAATCAGAAAGTAAATGGTAATTAGAGATTCTAAACAAGTCACCAAAAGTCTAGTTAAAGATGCAATAGATAAGCTAGCAATGACTAGTATAACTCAAGTAAGATAGGACAAGACTTAGAAACAATGTAAGGTTGTTAGATGATGTCATTGCAGAGATATTATGAAGTCCTTATGGTTGTATCATACATATTATACAACATAAAATTCCAACCATAAAAAATTATAAGTAAACCACCCAAAAGATTCACAACAACCAATAGATTTTTATGGCGACTTTCAAGCAAATTATGACGGTTGAAAAGAGACTAAAAGTGAAAGTTTGAAAGTAATTTGTTGTATCCCTAATGGTTGTAGCTTAAGATAACATAAGAAAGATATCCTTGGGAAATCAATACACCCTAGTGGCCTTAGAAATCCTAAAGCATATAGAAAAGATTCCAACTAAGACAATTTCAATATCTCGTAATCTCATGTATACCAATGCAATGATTTTATATCTCCAATGCAAGAGATTAGTGTAAAAACCGATTGGGTTATGGAGTATTTTAAAGAGAGAGCTAGTTATTCTACTTCATTAGGGGTGTAAGCCCTTTTACTCCCTAAGGCAATAAATACTAGTAAGGAGAAGACTAGGAGGGTGTAAGCCCTTTTACTTCTCCTAGCAACCCTTTGCAAAACAATTATTGAAGACAATTACGATAGGCTTAGTGGGGTTGTATGCCCTTATACTCCCCAAGATATTATAAAATTAACCTTGCAACTAAGAAATAATCAACAAAAAATTATAGATTCCTTACCTAGTCCAAGCATCAACAAGATAAACTCCTTTTTAACCAAGAAAATTATACGACAATGCAAGAATTATCCTCCAAGAGAGATATCACATCACTTCTCTATCCCATAACAAAGAAAAACTATCACAAGAGAAAGTAGAAGAGATATATATGTAAAATTTCCCAAGAGGGGTGCAAATTTCATCCAAAGAGTCTTTCTCCCAAGTGAGAGTAATGTCAAAATGAAATGGAAATGATCCTTATTTATACAAATATCCTAAAAAGTGTTTGTCCACTTAAATTACGGTAAAACACAAAGTAAGGGGGGGAAACTCCCTTACTTTTCCCCTTTACAACTTTAAAATTTAATTTGCACACAATAAATCCCTAAAAAAGTAGGACGTTACCCTTTTCAGACAACATTTTGGCACTTGGAGCAAGTCATTGAGCTTGGGGATGAAATGTTGGGCCTCCAAAGGCCTCCTTCTCATGTTCTAGGGTCCTCTCCATAAAGCCAATGATTGTCCTCTTCAAAAGGTGCTAAGTTTCAACCATCAACACCACCACCATCAAACCCTATCCCCAACAAGACATCAAGTCCCAAGATGTCGTTCTCTAGCCTCCAAAAGCAATTCGTTGGGGTGATGAAGGGATAGGATAGGTCCTTTGAGGTGTCTCTCAAGCCTCCAAAATAAATCATCATAATCCGATGTGTGGGCTATGGTATCCAACCTGTGGAATTCATGCACCAAGTAAGCCCAAGCTAGGCTTCTTCCTCCAAAATTGTCCACCAAGCAAGGTCCTGCAAATACAATGAATGTGCCCTCCAAGGATCTCAATTCAAATGCATCATGATGAGTAAATCAAATCAATAAAAGAGTCTTTCACCTTTGTTTTCAATGCATCCTTTTTCCAAGCCCCTTTATTGCCTTTTGTTTTTTAAGATGATTCCAGGTTGAAGCCGTGGTGGGGATTCTACCTAAGCATGAAAAGAATTGCCCACCTTGACTCTACCCTGGTCACATTATGCTTCCCCAAGTTGAAGACAATGTGTGGGACTTCTACCTAAGAATGAAAAACATTGCCCACACATGCTCTACCTTGGTTGGCATTTTTATATTGTTATTTTTTTATAGGTCCCATCAATTTCTTGTGAGAGACATTTCATTATCCTTGGTATCCTTGGGTGAGCATCTAGAAGGTTTATGATTTTTTTGGCTTTCAACTTTTTCCAACAACATTCCCTCTCGACCTTCAGCCCCTTCTTCCCATGAGATGAGATACAATCCCTTCTTGGGTCAGTATACCCAAAAATACCAAAATATGGGGACATGGAATGGATGAAGAAATGAAAGTGGTAAGTATGGTAGGGAATGGTATGGTGACTCATCAATAGGACCTCCTAATCAGGCCTCTTCCTAAGGGTGACCACTTACTAGGGCACAATGTCAACCACCAAGGTAAAATAGGAAAAATAGAATAATTTCCAAGCATCCGTTCTATAATCAAAATAAAATTCAAATGCAAAATACTCAAATGCCTCAAATATTGAAATGACACTCACCATAATACTTGGCTTGTACCTCATGGAGAAAGACCCAATGAACTTATGGAAGCAAGTTGATGTGGTGGACACCATCGTGATGAACTCCAGATATTGTGGTGGTAAAGTGGGGCTTTTTCTATGCAAGTGGATGATGTCAACCATCTATCTCTCAATACTCCATGTCTGCAACTTGAGGGCCTTGAGACATAATCTCCTTAGTTATCCCTTGAAATTGGGGATAACAATGGGAGTGATTATCAAGAGATTGGTGAAGGGATCCTGTGAGATTCTGATGCAGGAGCATCTCTCCATGCAGCCAGCCAGCCAGCCACGTCAGAGTGCACGCATTCAAAGGATGAAGGGAGGCGCAGCCTCATTTATATTTG
>SNQJ01S0061174.1:19338-33491 GCA_010110895.2 Picea sitchensis | reverse complement strand
GAAACCATTTTGCAGAATAAAGATACTACTAAAAAAAAGGTCAAATCAAAATTTAAGGAAAAAATGTGGTGTGATAAAGAGTTAGAGGAAAAAAGAAAATTAAGGTATTATAAAGATGTAATCAACCCTAATCTAGAAGATCAAAATTATCTATCTTTTTTGCCAAGTGTAAAGAAAAAATAAGCATTGCTAAGATAAAAACAAATTCTCACAAGCTTCATAGTGAAACTGGACGTTGGTCAATTCCAAAAATGCCATGGGATGAAAGAGTGTGTCACCTTTGTGACACTAAGAAGGTTGAATATGAAAAGCACTTTCTCTTAGATTGTTCAGCCTATACCCATATTAGATCTCATTTTCAAAATATTGATCACACTACCAACCTTCCTAACCTCTTAACTCAACAAAAGTATCGTGATCTTGGAAAGCTTCTCTTAATGCTTTTCAAGCACAGAAACAAAATTCTAAAGAATCACAAGTAATCACTTACCCTCTTAAGGTCTCATAGACCAATTAAGTCTTAGTGAATGTTAATCATCATCATCATTATCATATATATATAATAAAAATAGAATGATTAAAATCATTAATATTAATACACACTGATAATAATTTATGAGTTTTTACATAATAATTATCATTTTAAAAACTTCCAATATATTGATTGTAAATTATTTTTTCAATATATTGATTGTAAATTATTTTTTCAATATAATTATTCAAAAGTTTACTAATATTTACTAATAGATACATATACATGTAATTGTTAAAGATTTTATATAATTAATTTATAGATTTCATTGTATTAAAATTATTAATTATTTATATTTTTAATAAAATATAATTTAACTACTAACTTAAAGAGTTACAAAAATACAAAAAACTTTTTACAATTAATTCTGATCATAATATCAATATAGGGTTAAATTGTTTGGTTTGTTGGTAATGCCCAAACTATATTGCATTGTTGTTTAATCATAATATCAATATAGCATTAAATTGGTTGGTTTGTTGGTAATGCCCAAACTATATTGCATTGTTGTGTCTATATTAGATGTGGTTACCAAGTACATGTGTTATTTATTAACTAATGTATGTAGAAATTTATTTAAACGAATTTAGAAAAATGTTTTGAACATTGCACCATATATTTTGTGATCCAAATTTTAAGACTCTGTATTTCCAAATTTCTAAAGAATTGGGGGCATACTTTGAAATATTTGGTGAATTTATGATGATTTCTTTTTAACATATTGATTAGATATTTTTATATTATTTCATTTTTACACTTTTGTTTCTATTTATATAGAAACCATGTTGTAAGCATATTTTTTTGTGGATGTTTATAGTGTTTATGTAATATCATTTAAAAAAAACATGGCCTAAAACCTCTTCAATTGAAAAGTGAGATTTTTATGAATATTTTAGTGAAGCTTTTGACATATTTTTTTACAGATTTCTTTCTTGATTATACGTAACTAACTTTCTATTAGCATGCATGAAAAAAGTAATTATTAAATGATATAACTAACTTTTTAATATACTACCATGAAAATACATGATAATATCAATATAAGAAACTAAAAATTCATCAAACTTCCGAGAGATATCACTAACTTATATTCAAAGTTATATGGCATAAGTTATTACTAGGTAAGATTACACATCCTATCAAAAGTGACAACTTGTAACTTTTCATAGAAATAAAAGAAAATATGAAAATAGATTCTAATTATTTTTTTAACAAAAATAGCTCATAAAAATGAGTAAAAAACCCTATTTTTTAATTACAATCAACCTTAAGTGAAATAAATTTTTTGACATTGCAAATTATACTCTCACAAAATGTATAATTAAAATAATATTTTTATCACATAAGGAATCATTTTCTTTTGCCAAAACAATCACATTCTACATTATAGCAATGGGAGTCAATGATATTTCTGATTTGCAATTACCTCCATAGTACACAAGTTCAAATTGATTCCATAGTGCACAGGTTCAATGTTGAGACAATAAGATAATGCCTTGTTAAATTATCACAAGACCTTCTTTTAATGTTAAAAGAATAAGGGATCACTTTTCTAGCACATGTGGGGTCAAACACACAGGAAAGGATTATTTATACAAGGTGGAAAAATGTTGATACATTAGGAATGGAAGGATCTCTAAAAGATGAATGGATAAAATATACAAAAGGGTTGGTAAGTGCACGAATTGAACTTACTGATGAAAAAGATAGTTTATTGTGGTCTTGGGATACCAAAGAAGGACAGGTTAATGCTAAATTAGCATACAAAGTTCAAATGTTAGAGGGCAGGGGAGAAGAGCCAAAATTATGATATACTGAGATTTGGGAGTGGCAATTACCAATAAACGTGAAACTGTTTCTCTGGCTATTGTCGGAAGAGAGAATATTGACTTAGGATAATTTGACAAAAAGGGGCTTTCAGGGTCCTAGTTTATGTGTGCTCTGCAAGGAAAGTGAAGAAACTTTGCTACATTTATTTGGGAAATGTAGGTTCATAAAAAACATTTGGCATATATTATCTAAGGAACTTAAGCTGGTTAATAAATGACAAGGAGGACAGTTTGAAAATAATTTACTTAATTGGACAAAAAGAAAGGAAAACTAGAATGAAATCCCATGTTTTATGAGTTGGGAGGTCTAGAAATATAGAAATATGTTGATTTTTTAAGATAAGGAAATAAACCTTATTAGAGTGTGCAATTACATACTACGGGATCTGGGGGAACAAAAATTAACACATGACACTTCTCACATAAGGATTGATAGACCACCAACATTTGATTGGGGTGGGGAAGTAGGTTTTTTTGATGGGGCATCACATGAAAGAGGAATGAAATGTGGGGTTGGGGCCATACTGAAATGTCCTTTATTGGGCACCTATAAAATCAAAATGAATTGTGGGAAAGGAACAAATTCAAAAGGAGAGATGTTGGCACTTTGGCTAATATTATATTTTTCATATCTTAAATAGGTACCAAGGTTACTTTTAATGGGTGACTCTAATATTAGTATTGATTGGTATACTAATGAAAGTAATCTTCATGTGATATCTTTGCAGCCCTGGATCATCAAGATTAGAGCACTGAGAAAACAGTTTCACCAGATTAAAGCCCAACATATATACAGAACATATAATCAGGTAGTTGATCGATTGTCAAAGGAAGCATTGTATTTGGAAGAAGGTGGCATTGATTGGTCAGCAAGAAATTTTTTATAGAATTGAAATCTTAGAAAAATTATCAAATCAATGGACTGTTTTGTCATGTATTTTGTAAATTTCAGATATAAAGAGGAAAAAACTTTTTTTTACATGTATACAACAATGAATACGGGATCAAAAGATTACATTTTGTTATATTTACTTAATATAAGAGTTTTTCTTAGTGAAAAAAAAAAGATAATGCCTTGTAATTTTGATAGCATGAATCTCTATGTTGGTTAATTATTTGGTTATGTTAACCAACCAATCATAAATAAAGACATTTTGATCACTGTGTGTTTGTGGCTTATTATGAAATGGGACAGAAATGAGACATAAAAATTTGCAGTTACTAGATATGGTTTATTAAAGGTGGAATTTTGAAAGAATAGTGTATAAATATATAATTGGATTTTAAAAATGAAAAGTTTTATGATAAAGGTTTTATACACTAATTTGATATCTAATTTGAAAGTAATTTTTTAAATATTTTTTTTTCACTTTAAAAATGGTATAAATTAAATTGATTAAAAATTAAATATATTATTTGAAGAGTTAAACTTAAATTTAAATAAAAAGAATAACATTAATTTCTTACAACTACTCTAACTAAATCATATAATTGACAAAATTTCACTTTATTTACCATTAAATTCATATAAAAAAAAAAAAAAATCTAAATTTTATAAATGAAAAATAAACTTTTATGATATTGAAAAAATTGAAGAATATATATAGTATCTATTGATTATTATTGATGGAACTTATCATTTCACGATTTATTTTATTTTTTAAAACAATGAATGCAACCTTAAATACTTTATGATGAAGTTATAGTGTTTTTTAAGTTTTTCACATTATTGAATTTTTTTTTTTAAATTAATAAAATATAAATATATTTTGAAATTAATAATTTAAATTTAAAATTAATTTAATATATTTTAGAATTTGTTAAATATTAAAAAAAAAAAAAATTTATATTTAAAAATAATAATTTAAAATAATTTTGTACTAATTAAATTTTATTTTCTTAATTTTATTTTTTATAATAATAAATAGTCTAATTTTAAAATTACAATCAAATTATACATTAAATTGGTGTATGAAAATTCTTGTTTATAGGATAAGGAATTCCTTCAACCAATGATGTGACTACTAAAATCTATAAATATGTACATATCCTATCCCCTCTAAATTTCTTATATTTAAAAAATTAAAAATATATAATACCTTATGTATTATAATAAATACATCACCATAATAATAATGATAGTGATGTAATTTGAAGTTTAATTCAAAAAAATATTCATTAAATTAATGTGTGAGACTTTTTGTTCATTAGACAAAAGATCTTTTCACACAACAATTTAAAAGTGCTATATAATTCAGTGTGAGATTTTTTGTTCATTAGACAAAAGACTATTTTCACACAACAATTTAAAAGTGCTATATATTCACGAGACAAAAGACTATTTAATGATATTATCAAGGCCTCTTCTATATAAAGTATGAATAGTTTTTTTTTAAATAATAAAAAGGGAAACTATTCTCTTTACTTTATGAAAAAATCATTTTAATAATAATAATAATAATAATTTAATTTTAAGGTCACGCTCAAGTCAAACATCAAATTGGTGTATGAGATCTCCTTGTTTGTAGGACAAAGGACCCTCTATGTCCACCTATTTGACTGGTAAAATCTACTTGACTAATAAAGTCTACTCAGCTATACATACCCTACCCCTCTAAATTTGAACTTGTAACCTATTATGAAGAAAATATTGATGAAATTACATATATTAAATTATTGTAATTACATATTATGATTATAATAAATATATTTGAATTTTGTTTTTTTAATATTTTAGTAATAATTTCGTTTAATCCATAATTTTGATAAAAATATATTTAAGATAGTTTCAATATTAAAAAAACATGATAAACATACTAGGTTTAACCCTATTTTTAGGTCTATTGACCATGGACACATTTAATAGGTTTTTAGTGCTTAATCAATTTTGTATGGACAAGATTAAATATTGATGGAATATTCTTAGCAGTCCCAATAAATCAATGCTTGTAATTTCAACCACTAACTTCCTCACTATTATAAAGACATCAGTTTACATGTTTATTTTTTTACTTTTACTTAATCATATTTAAAATTTACTATAGTGATTAGCTTATTACCAAGTATGAATGATTAGGGTTTCATTTTCTAGGTCAATCTAAACTTTTGATCTTCACCAGCTATGGACACACTGTCTCCTTCCAACCAACTCCTTCCGTCCACGTCTGACCATTTCTCTTTCTGAACTGTTCAGATTTTGCAAGCTGTCTTTTTCACCATCCACAAATTACCACAAATTTGTGGCTGTGCTAGTACATACTAACAACAAATACCTTATCCCGAAACAATGTTAATGCCAATCTACTCGCAGACATGCAATTTCATGAATAGAATCTCACAGCCACGACAATTGTGACTTTTCAAGGCCTGAAGAGCCTTACAGACTAAAGTCAAAAGTCGACAGGAAGGGTCGCTCGCTGGCTTTTGGAATTTCTTCCCCCTCGGGCCTCGAATCCATTGAGCTTTGGAGGACAAAAATCCAGAAAGACTAGTCAGACTGCACGACGGGCAATCACGAGAATTTCTGGCGCCATTAAAAGAGCCACAGGCCCACAGCGATAGGACGACCCTGGAACGTTCGCCTCAAAGGATATCACTTCTGTGGACAGTACATGCTGTGCAGAAAGCTTGGCACCGTGATCTTCACGGTTCATGGCAGCTTGCCTGGTCCCATAACAGGGCCCACGGAAAAAACCTACCCTGGGCGGCTGTGATTGTTCGCCGACCCTATAAACTTCGTCGGGTTCTTCACCAGAAAACGCACTTTGAGAAAACTCATTTTTGCAATTATAGCATTGGATCCATCAATCATGGCGACTTCCATGGTCTCTCTGCTAGCCATTGTACTCCTCTGTAATTTTGCACTTCAGCCTTCGCGCGCGCAAGATTTCTGCGTAGCAGACTTGTCGTCGGAGCTCACTCCCAGCGGTTATCCGTGCAAAGCTGCATCGTCTTTAACCTCAGATAGTTTTGTGTTCACCGGATTGGAAGCAGCCGGGAACGTGAGCAACAACATCGGTGCCGCTGTAACTCCAGCCTTCTCAGCGCAGTTTCCTGCAGTGAACGGCCTTGGCGTGTCGATAGCGAGGCTCGACCTCGCGCCCAATGGTGTCATTCCATTGCACATACATCCAGCAGGAAATGAGATTCTGTTGGTGCTTAAAGGAATAATCTGTGCGGGATTCATATCCTCGAGCAATGTTGTGTACAGCAAAACGTTGAACGTAGGAGATGTGATGGTATTTCCCAAAGGTTTACTTCATTACCAGATCAATGTGGGGAAATATAATGCCATTGCATTCGCTTCCTTCAGCAGCCCTCTTCCTGGATTGCAAATTGTTCCCCTTTCTCTCTTTGCCAGCAATCTTCCTTCTTTTGTCATCGAGAAGACTACGTTCCTTTCCGACTCTGAGGTGAAGCGCCTCAAGGCTTTCTTAGGAGGCAGCGGCTAGGATATAAATCTGTTTCAAGTTTTGTTCCTTCTAGCTTCAACTGATCTGATGTTTTGGTTACATATAGGATTGTTAATGTCTTGTTTTCTAATGAAGTTTCATCCGTTAACGTTATGTTATTCAATATTGTTGCTGTATATCTGTTGCTTTGCACATTGTAATAATTTCTAGTCACTTCTGTTTCTGAATCAAATCAAAAACTTTTGTTGAAACTGCAATCTGTACTGAGAGTTCTGTTAGAATAATGAAGAAACTGCAATCTGTACTGAGAGTTCTGTTAGAATAATGAAGAAACTTATAGAATGTATTAAATTAGAATATTGTTTAGAGTTTGCTTTATTACCAGGCAGATTGGGTTGCTGTATATTTGTTGCTTTGTACATTGTAATAATTTCTAGTCACTTGTGTTTATGAATCAAATCAAAAACTTTTGTTGAAACTGCAATCTGTACTGAAAGGTTTATTAGAATAATGAAGAAATTTCCTAGAATGTATTAAATTAGAATATTGTGTTTAGAGTTTGTTTCATTGACACGGAGATTGGAGTTGAAGGTGGTTTGATATCCAATTAGATAAGAGTGTGACCTAATCTACTATTAAATTATAAATGTAATAGCTTTTTCTCATTAATTCAAGTTTTGTGAGCTAGTCTCACTTGTGTCTAATGTTTTGGTTACATATAAGATTCATAATGTCTTGTTCTAATCAAGTTTCATAAGTTAACGTTATGCTATTCAATATTGTTGCTGTATATCTGTTGCTTTGCACATTGTAATAATTTCTAGTCACTTGTGTTTCTGAATCAAATCAAAAACTTTTGTTGAAACTGCAATTTGTACTGAAATTTTTGTTAGAATAATAAAAAAACTTATAGAATGCATTAAATTTTAGAATTTGTTTTATTGGCAGGTAGATTGGGGTTGAAGTTTTGTTGAAACTGCAATCTGTACTGAAAGTTTTATTAGAATAATGAAAATTTTTATGGAATCTATTAAATTAGAATATTGTTTAGAATTTGTTTTATTGGCACTCAGATTGAAGTTGAAGGTAGTTTGAGATCCACTTAGATAGAAGTGTCATCTAATCTACTATTATACTATAAATGTAATATCTTTCTCTCATTAACTCAGACGATTTTGTGAGCTCGTCTCACTTGTATGTGGTTCAGTCTAAGTTTTTAATTAGTTATATGTACTTTCTAAGTTTTGTGAGCTCGTCTAACTTGTGTGTGGTTCAGTCTAAGTTTTTAATTAGTTAGATGTACTTTCTAAGTTTTGTGAGCTCGTCTAACTTGTGTGTGGTTCAGTCTACATTTTTAATTAGTTCGATGTACTTTCTAGTTGGATGTGCTTTCTATATTGATTGCACCTTTCTCTGGTAATACATTTTCTGAGTTTTGCAATTCGTTGTTTGATTTTGGTATCAAGCAGTAAATTTTATTTTTTGGGAAAGTTTTAGCTCAGTTTTGATGGTTGTTGAAATGTAATATTAAGTTGACTTACACTACACATGTTTGTTTGTATGATGTGGTTGTCCTCCTTTACCATGGTTGATGTCAATACTTACAACTAGCCATTGGGGATTTTTTTGACCCATTTATATCGGAAGACAGTAGTGATACATTTTCTGGTATTGGTGGTGAAGGATTTGAGGTTAGCGTGAGGTGCTTAAATTAATTTAAATAAGTGTTGTCTGAGCTAAAACTTAAGCAATGATTTTTAGTAGAATTTGTCTCCTTCTGTTAACCTCTTTGTTAACCCTTTTTTTTCTCTCAAGGAAAAAGGAACCAACACGATCTTAGGAATCTCTCTTGTTTATCAAGGAGTGATATTTCGTTTTGAGTTTTCAAATTTTTTAATGATCCTTCAATGACTGTAATGGGCGAGTGTGGATTATTTTTTCATTATTTTTTTAAATTATTAGTTCTTTTTAAAGCACAGAAAGCACCATACAGTTTACATCATTGAAAAGAAGAAAAATAATAAGTTTATAAACTAACAGAATTTGCTCATAACACAAATTTGCCTTCATTTAAGATCAAAGGAGTTGTGAAGAACCATCTGCTCAAGTTTCTAATGATTCAGAATCATTCTTAACTCATAAAAATAAGATAGAGTATTTGCATATTTCTCTTTTGGACCACTTTTAATACAATTGGAATCCATCAAAATTACATAGTTTAAAATTGTCTAAAATAAAGTGGGTTGATACATCCTCTACCAAAATGTTAATGACTGATAAAGTTAAACAGTAAATAGAAATGCATTCACCTTTGAGGGTGGCGATGGGGCTCTTAGTAACATGGAATATTGAAATNATTTAAGATCAAAGGAGTTGTGAAGAACCATCTGCTCAAGTTTCTAATGATTCAGAATCATTCTTAACTCATAAAAATAAGATAGAGTATTTGCATATTTCTCTTTTGGACCACTTTTAATACAATTGGAATCCATCAAAATTGCATAGTTTAAAATTGTCTAAAATAAAGTGGGTTGATACATCCTCTACCAAAATGTTAATGACTAATAAAGTTAAACAGTAAATAGAAATGCATTCACCTTTGAGGGTGGCGATGGGGCTCTTAGTAACATGGAATATTGAAATGCATTCACCTTTGAGGGTGGCGATGGGGCTCTTAGTAACATGGAATATTTAGAAAGACTTAAAAGAAGACAAGGAGCAACCTGTTCATCCAAGGTTCTTTAATGGAGCAACATATATAAAAAAAAACTAATGAAAAAGATAATAGAGAAGAAAAGGTGGGAGAGTTCATACAAGGTTCCTTAATTAAAGAACATATAGAAAAAAAACTAATGGAAAAGATAATAGGGAAGAAAAGGTGGGAGAGGTCATAGAAGGTGGACTTAAAAATTTTGGAAGGCTTGGGATTTGATGTTGTTACATCAAGGAACTTTGATTTAAATAATATGTTGATGACCTTTTCCAAAGTCTTATCAACCCATACTTTGATGAAATCTCAGATGGGACCAACCATGACCACTTCATTTACTCTTAACATGTGCATATTTCATCGTGGACCTCGCTTAATTATATTCATTGCTCCTGCAAAACTAAATCAATCCCATAATTTTTGACCATAAGGTTGTTTATCCATCATTTTACCAATGTCGCCAAGAAGGTAGTGAGCCCATCGAATTGTTCAACTAATGTGGTATTGAAAGCGATCATCTTTAACCCGTAGTATTCTTTGGTGAGGATCTTCTCTTAGTGAACACTTGAGGGTTCATTTATTTCCTTGATTGCATCAATACTCTTAAAAATAGTTTACTCCTATTAATGAACACATCACAAGTAGTAAGTAATTGTTGCACAACATCCAATCTAACAACCCAACTAGCTCTGATCTATCTGAGTATTGTATTTGAGCGGAGACTCTCCTTGTGCCTTTTTCTCTCACTATCAAGGACTTGTTGAAGATTTCAACATATCTTTTACATAATTATTAATTTACATGTAGGTGTTGATTCTATTGGCTCGAGGTTCCAGAACTAGGGTTCGAAAGGCTTTACCAACAAATACCCCTTTCATGTCAGCATATTCAATATTCAAAGGACTGCATAAGATCTCACCTAAGACGTGCATTAGAATCACAAAGACCGAATGTTTGTGCATAACATGATAAAATAATACAAACTAGAAACACTTAACTAGGATCCAAGCATTAGATACTAATTCATATCAACATTCATACAAGTAGCATATAATCTAAAACATCTAACAAGAATTCATTCAACATAATACATGATAGGAAAGATAAACTTGGGCCTCAAGCCTTCTCTCATTAATCACAACGAAAAACATTCAAATACATGGAGACTCAATAAGATTAGACCATAGATCATAGGCTCATATCTCGATCTACTTTCTCTATCATATTTCATTATCAATTATCCCATTACAATGAATAGCCATCTAACCATTAACCACAACCAGCTACAAGATAACCCCGTACATCATTCCTTCCTTATATCTCTAGAGGAGCATGGAAATCATAACAAATGTGCCAACCCATTAACAACCTCGACCACGACCAGTTGGTCATTTACAAAAATGGTTACAATCATTACTAGGTATCTTCGAGGATCTGATATACCTATGAAATTTTCAAGTCTTTGTCCACAATACAAAATTGGTTGGTACACGTACTAGAAATTTGGTTGGTGCAACCATTGAATCTTAGCACTGTACGGTACAAAACTCATGGCACATGCATCATGCAGAAATTGTGGTGTGTGCCTGATCTTTCCAAAACCTTGGTGCCAATAAGCCCCCGACACTATTAGTTGACTCATCCTCAATCCAATGAACTTCATTATGGTGCAGTGTTGGCAATGGATGGCACCTACTTTGTTAGTTCAATAATAAAGATTTGGAACTCTGAGTATATCTGATAAAAAAATATCCATCAGTTCATTCATTTTGTTATAAAATTGGTCGACCTCTACCAATGTGATTGACCCATTCATTGGCTTGATTTGTGCACCCAGCGCTAACACTAGGGTTTCCCTTGAATGTGCATTTGCAAATGCATAGTGGTGGTGTTGGGCTTGCTCTTGTGCATCCAACACAATGTTTGTCAATGTTTATTGGTTGGCATGGCTAGATGCCATCCGTCGGTGAAGGCCATATACTTCTATCATGGACACCTTCCACTCTATGGGTGGAAGGGAGGTCAACGCCTATTTATTCTCAGTGATTTGTGCCTCACTTGTGCTTATGTGATATTTAGTTGTGCTAATTTTGAGGGCATTATGTAGGTGAGTCCATAACTACAGGTTGTAGTCAACGCCCCCCGATAATCCTTCCACTCGCACCTGTCCTTGGTGTAACATATTTTCTACGGAAACGTTCTTCTGTTTCAACTCCCCTTTCTCTGATTTGGGGGTGTGGTTAATATTTTCCTAAAGCTCCATGTTTTGTGTAGGTATTGGACAACTTCCTTTACCTTACTAAGGTTTTTTGCACCAGGAGCTCTAAATGTTTTGTCGTTGTGTTGGGGACTTTCATGTAGACTTGATCAAATACGTTGATCTACATTGTGTCCACAACTACCTCTACTTCATGGAGTTCTTTGACTTCCCTGTGCATTGCTATCTCTAGGGAATTCTTTTGTTGGGTTCCCTGGTGCACAATTATCTCTTTCTCATGYTTTTTTTGCATCTCTATATATGAATGGTTGGGAGCATGTTGCATGTCCCCCAACTCGTTCATTATTTCATCCATAAATACTTGTACTTATTGTTGTTGTTCCTTGATATGTTCTGGGTTGTTTATGGAACTATGCCAAGGCACCTCGGGGGATAAAACTTAGATCGAGCTTTAAATCTATGCTTATATAGAACAAAATGAATCAGTCAATGTGTTTCATTTTGTAGGTGATAGCGTGGTCATTAATAGGATTCTATATAAATTTTTAGATTTTAAAAGTGTCAAAGCATAGGATTTAAAATTGTACCCTAGAAATAAATTGATCCCCAAAAGGTTGTTTTTAAATTTTGTGAAAAAATCTTTTAAGTTGATGATTAGCTAGTGAAAGCCTTGGATTTCAACAGTTAAGGTGTACTCCTCGCAGGCAAGTAAGATGGTGAAAGTGCTAAACATGGATTTCACTTTAATGGTTCCAAATTCAAAAAGGGACACGCTCGACACACATCACACAATCATTATGGAGCGCTAGTTGAAATAAAAGATGATGATGATACCATTTGTGTAAGTTTTAATAGAACATTATGGCGGATCGTGCTTCTGATTTCATGCAACATCAGTGAGAGGGTTGGAGATGACGAATTCGCATTCATCATTAGAGACAGAGGAGAAAGTACTTTCCACCCCACGACATCAAATCAATATCTTTTGTTTTGAATTCATGGTGTTCATAGGAAACATGATATGGTTTCATGTTCAAATTGGTAACACAACGAGTTTTCACCAGTGCCAGCCCGTCTGTATCAGAGAATTACCATGTCAACCGTGTGCAAATCAACCTAGTTTCGAGTCGCAGATGGTGAGGAAGTGAAGTGGGTTACTGCTGGGGAAAGCTATTGCCCAACCTATTCACAACAAGGTCGCCCAAGATGTTTCGCAGAAATATGGCAAGGTGCCTACTTTGGCTATTATAATTGTGGGTGTGAAGGAATATTCCCAGACTTATGTACGCATGAAGAGGAAAGCATGTGTAGAGGTTGGCTTAAAATCCATTAATGCAGACTTACCGGGAGATGTATCAGAAGAAAATCTTCTGGACGCAGTTCTTGACCTGAAAGTTGATCATGAAGTACATGGCATCTTGGTCCAGCTTCCACTATCGCCACACATCAATGAAAAGAAAATATGGAGTGCAATAAACATAGAAAAGGCTGAAAGAGAGCTCAAATTGAACAAGAAGAATCAAGTGAAAAATTTTGTATGCATTCAAGAGGTAATTGCAGAAAAAACTGATAGAGGAGTTGACTGCAGTATCGAATGCATCGGAAACATCAAGGCAATGATTCAATATTTTGAAGGTTTCCATGAGGGTTGAGGTGTATTTGTTTTAGTGGGGGTTCCTCATTCAGAGGCAGTGTTTGCAACGAATCCTGTAAATTTTCTGAACGAAAGGACGTTGAAAAGAACCTTTCAAAAATGATGCCTAATATTTTGGGGGACTTTTGACTTCCCTCCTGATCTCTAAATGAATATTTGAAAGTACAATTGGAAAGCTTAGGATTTCTAGATGTCAATCGACTATTCAAGCATGTAAAACGGACTCTCCACGACTCAGAAATTCAATTTCTCCCAAGGCAATTTTCATTTAAAAAATCTGCGCTTTCACCAGCTATTATGCCTTGAACTTTGCTAGTTAGCTAGTGAAAGCTCTTCTTTTCACCAGCTAAAGGGGCGGATTCAGGGAAAATTAGCTGGTGAAACCTGTTACATGGCAACAAGGTCATATTTTTTCCCAGATTTGACTTTTTCTCAACCAAATCTTTCGAGGTTGGTTTCTAAAGATGCATAATAATTAAATACATCAGATTTAAGGTTTTATCTTAATGTATTTAATGTTTAAAAAGGTGGAAAAGTGAAAATGGTGACCTAGTTCATGAGTAAAAAATTGTCTTTTTTGCCAAAGGTGGAAAATTCGAATTTCTTATGAAGATTTATCAACCTTGGAAGGTCTTCTACGTCTGTTAAAGAGTTGGGAGGATATGAAGGCTATCAAGATAGAGTTTGACTCCTTAGATAGGATCTTTTCCTATTTTGTTTTGACTTTCCATTTTTAGTATTCTAGATCCATTTTTATAGGATCTCATCCTACACTTGTTGTATCTATTTTGATTTGAC
>SNQJ01S0061174.1:0-13205 GCA_010110895.2 Picea sitchensis | reverse complement strand
ACGCACATGTTTTGGCCCTTGGTCATAGCTTTTGGTTCTACTATAAGCTACTTTCTTTATCAAAATAGAGGATTGTTGGGTCGCATAAGCCCCATTTTGCAGCTCGATAAGTGCTCAAGTCTGATTTAAGCACCCTAGGGTTTAATTTTATCCATTCTTCATTACTTCTAACATATTTCGGTCTGCTCCTTTGTTGACAGGCCATGAAAGTTAGCCTCCTTGTCCCTAGTAGGTCCAAAAAAAATTTAGTGGCCTCCTTAATTTTTCCATTGATGACATAATTGGATCTTGTACTAACATTGGCTCCAACATGGACAATATATACTTGTGATTTTTTAAGAACTGTATACCGAGTTCCTTTCTCTGTTGGGTTATGGAGTCTATATTCCAAATGAATTTCACCCATTCCTGAAAATTGTTCTAATTTGTGAAACAAAAATGCTCAACAACTTATACAATAGCACCCTATTTACCTTGAAATTGTAGCAGAAAAGTAAATGATGTAAAATTGAACAATGCAAAGAAGAATTGAAACTAGAATTGAAAGATTATACAATGTTCAGTACTACAAAAAGTGCTTGAGGAACCTCCCATTTACAGGATCCCCAAGCAATTATCCATCCAGGTGAGCCAACTCATAGGTGTTTTTGTCGTGTACTGCAGAAACCTGGAAAGGTCCAAGCTAGAGATTTTCAAACTTTCCATGCTTCCATTTTGCTTCTCTTATGGCATCCCATTTCAGAAGTGGGTCTCCTATCATGAAATTTCTCTCTTTGTTACTTTTTTCAAAGATCTCCTTCATATTTTCTTGATGAATATGGAATTTTATCTGCACTTGTTCCCTTGTCTAATGAAATTCAATTAATTGACTTATCCTCCTCTGCATATCATTTGACTCTGCCTCTTGATTTTTTAATAGTTTCATCATAGGGAGGTTGAGATGGATAGGAACAATGGCCTCCAATCCATATACCAATTTAAAAGGGGAAGTTCCAATTGCTCTTTTTTTGCTAAATCTATCTGGCCAAACTGCACACTTTAAGTGAAAGTCCCATGCCTTTTTATTTTGTGACAACATCTTCTTGATAATCCTAATCATGCTTTTATTTGAGTATTCAGTGAAACCATTCCCTTGTGGGTAATAGGAAGTTGAATCCCCAAGTTCTATGTTGTAATTTTGGTAAAATTGTACCATTTTGAAAGGCTTGAGCATTGTTAGTGATAATCTTCCTTGGGAACCCAAATCTAGCCAAGATGTTTTCTTCAAGGAATTTGATGATGAATGGATCTGTTGTTGTCCTTTTGGGGATGAATTCTACCCATTTAGTGAAGTTATTAGTAGTTGTCAAGATCCATTTATGTTTTCTGCTTGAATTGGGATTGATTTCACCAATAAAATCCAACCCCCACTACTAGAAATGTGTCTCAACTTGGATGGACCTTAGTGGGAGTGGGAGTAATTTTTTATCCCCTATAAACATTTGAAATTCTACATGTGACCTAACCATAGATTTCACATCAAATAATAGAGAAGGACAATAATAATCATCTTTGAGGATCTTATAGAAAATAACTCTCCAAGCATGGTGACCACCACATGCTCCCTTACAAAATTCAATGATGATGCCTTTAGTTTCTTCCTCAGTAATAAATTACGCAAGATACCTCCTGGATATTTCCAAAATAGGTTTTCCCCCAAGATACAACATTTGACAGCCTTAAGTTTGATGGATCTAGCCTTGGCCTTGTCCCATGTTGGCGAGCACATTAATTTTTGCAGATAGAAGATGATATCAAAATAGGAGAATTTGGAATTTACCTTCAGGGATGGTTCTTGTGTTTCATCCACTTCAGGTTTTGCTGATAGAAGGTATGATGACAACATATGAACACGTAGATATTTGCAATTTGGCACAACTAACAACTTGGCTAGTCCTTTTCCATTCACTAATTTTGTGGGTTTGATGTCCACATCATAATCCTGAATTTCGGCAATCCATTTACCTCATTTTCCTTCTCTATCATGTTGCATGAGGAGGTCTTTTATGGAACTAGTGGGATCATATGCCAGGATCTTAGAATGTAAGACATAATCTCTGAAAGCTTTTAGGGATTTCACTAAGGCATGTTCCTACTTATCCATGCTATTGTGTCTTAATTAAATATCTCTCAATGCCTTGTTGAAAAAGGCCATGGGATGCTCATGATCTTCTTCATATTTTTGCAATAACACAACAACAATGGCATTTTCAGAAGAAAAAGAAAATATGAGAAATTATTTATCATAATTGGGGCTAACCATGATTGTAGATTCTCCTAATTCTCTTTGATGTGTTAGAAATATGCCCTAGCTTCAGTATTCCATCTGATTTCATGGTCTTTTGTTAACATATTAGTGATGTTCTTCACCATTTCAATAAAATTAGGGATAAACCTCCTAAAAAAAATTAATTTTCCCAAAAAGAATTGCACTTATTTCTTATTTATGGGAAAACCAATTTGTCTAATATCCTCCAACCTTTCAGAATTTATTCTAACTCCTTTGGATACTATGTGGCCCAAAATATATCCTTCTTTCATAGAAAAATGAGACTTCTTGCGATTCAAGGAAAAAACAAACTTTCTTCATTTAATGAAAGTATGTCTTAAGCGCTTAATGTAGTCTTCATCAATCTTTGAAAACATAGTCATATCATCCAGATAAATGACAATAAATTTGTCCTTTTCTCCTACAAATGCTATGTCCATGGCTCTCTGGAAGGTTTCCTCTGCATTTATCAAACCAAAAGGAATTTTTCCATACTTAAAAGCTCCTCAAGGTGTTGTGAATGTTGTCTTCTCTCTATCATCCAAGTGCATTGCAACTTGATTATACCTTGAGAAACTATCCATCATGGAGATCTTATTTTCCCCTACTACCTTATATAGTATGTGATCCATTTTAGGCAATGGATAGTTGTCTTTTAGTGAGCATTTGTTCAGATTCTTGTAGTCCACACGAAGTCTAACCACTCCACTATTCATTATGATTGTAACTAAGTTGGCCACCCATTCAGAGTATTTGAGAGGAATTATGATTTGAGCATCCAATAATTTCCTCACTTCCTTCTCAATAGTAGGTAGAAAAATGGGATTGACTTTCCTTAGCTTCCACTTGAAAGGTTTAGTACCATGTTTTATAGGTATCATGTGTTGTATAATGCTAGTGGCATAGGCCTTCAAATCCTCATTTTTCCATGCAAAAACATCCATATAATATTTGAACAACTGAAAATATTCTTTCTTGTGCTAAACAAAGATGTATTTAGACAACATGATATACTTTGGTTCATTCTCTATCCCTATATTACAATCCTCAATACTTTCATCTTTTGGAAGGAAAACAAGTTTGACAAGTATATCTTTTATGTCAAAGAGTTGTTCCAAAGGTACCATCCCCTTTGGAATAAAGTTTTTCTTGAGCTACAAGACCTTATGATCAGCCATATAATTTCTAAACTCGGGAATTGTTTCATCTCATCCTTTAATCACATCTTCCATTTCTAAATATTCATCTAAATCCATGTGGGTATTAGAAAACTCATTTGTTACTTCCATAAATCTCTTAATGTGTTGATCATTTTCAAATACTTGATGTTATCAAGAATATATGTTCTAAATATCATCTCAATTTCATACTTAACTTGATGGATGATTGGTGGTTTGAAAGTACTAGTAGCCAATGCTAGGGAATTTGCTTGTTGGTTGAACTCTATAAGGATAGCAGTGATTTTGAAATCTTCATAAAAATTGTCTATCAGGTCCCAAACATGATTTATGTATGACCTCATCCTTGGGTGCCTTGTTTGATATAGGCATGTGATATGTTGCACCACCAATTTTGAATCTCCAAATATTGTCATCTTGGTAATTTGAATTTTTCTTGAAACCTCCAATATCATAATCAAGGCTTCATATTCAACTACATTGTTAGTGGCTTCAAACTATAACTTGTAAGACAAAGGGATTTCTTACTTGGTGGGAGAAACCAGCACTACACCAACTCCCACTCCATTTGAATATGCTCCATTAAAATACATCTTCCATATGCCATCAACTTTTGGAGAAATGTTTAGAGGAAAATATGCAAGTGTAGGGGCTTCATCATACTCTCCATTCACTAATATGATACAACAACCCATGTCTTCCTTAGTAGCATATACGGGGTAATTTTTGGGATTGTTTTTATCACTGACCACATAGGAAAATTTCATTTCCTTGTGGGACTTAAAATTTTTGGGATTGTTTCCATATATATCCTTGGATTGTAAGTCCCACTCCATGCATGATTTTTTTCAATTTTCTTATGATAAGAAGGTTTTTCTTCCAATTCAATAAAAGGCATAGGAATCTTGATCTTTGATAACTCATGTTCAATGTTGAATCGGTAAACTTATATGTTAACTTATTTAGGTTCGTTTTCCCCCTTTAAAGGCTCTAAAGCATCATTTACCTTTGTATTATATGAAACGTATTTGGCTTTATCGTTGGGCTGATTTAGAGGAGACTTTTTGTGTTGTGGCTCACTGTATGGCTCAACACCTTTCTTCTTGGGTCTGAGGTCATATTTCTTATGCATCTTAGTCTGTAAGGCATCAATGAACATTTTGTATTGAGATGGTGAAAAATCTTCTTGGATCAACTCACTTTTAGGGATTTGTCTCCTAGGATTTAGGGAATTTTCATAATCGTTATGAGTTAGATGGATAGCATCATTTTCATCATGAAGAAAGTGGATTTCCTCTTGATAATAAACATGTTCCCCATCCATCACATCTTCAACAAGATTGTTATCATTATTTCTTTTGATAGGAGGTTGGATGGGTTGTTCTTCATTCCTTCTCTCCCTGATCATCATTTGTGGATTGAAGGATCTTTTGAATTGATTAGGAATTCTAATACCCCCCTCCCGAGGATATTTTTTTTTTTTATTACCCTCAATATCAAACCTAGACATTTTGTTTGACAGGTTCCTAATCAATCTGGACATCTCTTCAATATTTGTATCTTGGGAGTCTCTATTAGGATTAGAGGTGTCTGATTCTTCTTTGAATTTATTTTTGTATTTTTCCACTTGATCCATAAATTCTAATTTATTTTTTTTAACAGATGTGATCATATTTCCTTCAATATCTATTGTATCATCTTGCATGATAAGAAAGGTTGGGTTTCTCCTTTCCTTCAATAACATGGAAATATAGACAGCAAATGCTCCAACATAGGTAATATTTTTTGTTGGTTGTGAAGGTTTTATATCAATAGGGATCTTGTTAGAGAGTTTGTTAAATATTCTATTAAAATCAACAAAATTTTCATTTGGTCTTTTCTTTATTGAGACAAATTCAGTCACATAATAGAGATGGTCTCTTTTCTCTCCCCGTTGTCTCATAAAGGTTGCTTTTAATGCTTGTTGTCTACCAATTGAGGAAGTAGGTCGTTCCATAAACCACTTTCTCACATATCCTTCCAAGTTTTGTACGAATAGTCTCATGAACACGTCATCATGTTCCACAAAAAGGTTATCATTGAAGTATTGGAGTGCACCCATATGTTCTTCAGTAGAGATGGACTTATCCCCATCATATTTTGGCAATAGTTTCAAATAGTTCTCAAGGAGGTCATGGAAATTTGGAGGAAAATTCAAGGGGCCATATTTGGCTGCTACCTACAAGTTTAAAGTTGGTGGAGGTAAAGGTTGATTTCCTCCAAATCCACTCCCTCCTAGTCCAACCAATAGGTTTTGTAGGATAATATTATTAACTTCAAAATACATAGGAGATGTATGATATTTCAAGAAGGGTCTTAAAGAAGAACTCCCTTCCAAAGGAAAATATTGAGGATAAATCTATAGATCTATTAAAGGTCTTGGAAGAAGCTTTAAACAAGAATGTGAATCTAAGGGTATGTCTATCAAATCTATATATTCACTTAATTTTTGAATAGCAAAAGGAGATAAATCTAAATGAGGATTACTTGAGGGAGAAGACAAATGTATTTTTCTAATGTTTCTATGGGTCACAATATTTTCTAGACTTGGATAAACTAGAATCTGAGCAATATCAGGATTCCTTCTGGTATGTATTCTTTTCAATGCCAGATTTCTTTCTATGGAGTCTCCAGGTGAAATATTATCATCCATGTGTCTAAGAATGGTTCAACATCAGGAATCAGAGCTTACAATGTCATGCTCCAAAGAAAAATAACTTCAATTTTCATCCCCAACAATGATGCCATTTCAAACGTCATTCCTTGAGATGTTCCAAGTTGTTTATGGAACTATGTCAAGGAACCTCGGGGGTTAAAACTCATATCAAGATTTAAATTCATGATTGTATAGAACAAATATTGTGGGAATTTCTTGGATCTCTCTCTCTCTCTTTCTCTCTTGAGATTCAAACAATTTCATAGTAGATGACTAAACCCTCAACCTCAAGAGGCATGTTACCATGTGTACTTTAGACATTTGAAATTTCAAAGGAATGTATCAATGAATTTGGAGAAAGAAAATTAAACATACAAGAAATTCCTGAGAATGGATATTGCAATTTATAACGGGAAGAAAACGTGTTGAGCAATTAAGAATTCAGCAGTTGTAAAAAATAATCAAAATCTATGAAAGGATGTTCTTCATTCAACTTTAAAATTCCATACATTTAAAAATACATAGGTACCCTGTGCATACATTCAAATATATCAAGAAAATGATAAGAAATAGGCATGTAAAAACGAAAATGGTTTGAAACATTGTAGATTCAAAAATAGCTGGGATAATTATAGAAGAACCCTCATGCAATGCACGCTATGATTATGGATCACATTGGTCTAGTCCAAAACATTGATGATTCAAAAATGTGCATGATTATTCTAAAAGAACTATCATGCAATGATATTTATTGCATAAGCCTTAAACTAGAGAAATCATCGATCATTCATCCAACAACCAATTAACTATATATTATTAGGAGGGCCATTAATATGAAAGGATCATGGAAATAATGAAATGTCATGCAAAGGAATTATATCTTACTCTCAATTAAAGAACATAAGGCTTGATGGAAAAACCCATTTTGGAGAAAAGAAAATCAAGACCAAGATCAAGGAGATCTACCATCAACACAATAGCACACAAGAATACCTTGAGTTCATATGCTAAACCATCTAGATGGGGTTAGGTTAGGTCATATTATATGGAAAGGGTTCCCTCTTAATATTCTAGATAGAAATTTGGTCGAGTGATTATTCCAAAAAGATCTCCATCTACCCCGACCTATCTTTTTCCACTGGTCGACCGATTTGAATTGATAAGGTCGAGTCCTTTTATTTTAGGAAATTCCTTTTGGGGAACCTCACATGGTATTGCATATGTAATATCTTTATAGTCCTTTTCACCTTCTTTCTATCTGAAGAGGTTGTGTCAAGTGCTTTGCCTCTCCATTAGGAGACAAAATCGGAGACCAAGGCCAAATCCAAGCCTAGAGGAGACTTGTTCATGGATATGCATGGGAAAATATAAAGGGAGAGGTGGTAAGTACAACTCAAAAGGTTCACCAAGATCTAGATTGTTCATCAGGTTTTAATCATGATTGTCCAATGGAAGGATTTAATATTTCTTTGAGACCACTTCCATAAGATCACTTAGTGAGATATGGAGCTTCATATCTTGTCTATATCAATGAATTAGACCTTGGTGGATATTTATGGGGGTACTTCCTTGATCTCCTCAAAATCATCCCATGGGGAGAAAGTTCAAGAGGTTGTTTGGTGAAGTTAGGAAGGAGGGGCCCATTTAAATCACTAGAGGAAAACAATGGAAGTAACATGGATGATGTCAAGTCATAAGGACATTTGATTTGCAAACCACATTAAAATGAAAAAAAAACAATTCAAATTTTGGGTAACCATTAGAGTGGCATTGTTGGGGCATTAGGAAGGCCCGACTAAGACAACATCCAAGAATTATGATTACTCTCACCATAGACTAAGGAATATGAAGCAAATGAATATTTCACCATTGTATTGTAAATTTTAATGCCAAAAATCAACAAGATAATACGATGTCATACACTTAGCAACCTAGAGATAACTATCTTGCATGAACTCTGAAATGTCTAAAACCCACATTCAGAAATTACCATAAGCAGAAATACACATTGTTGAGTAATTATGCAGTGGAAATAAACATAATGAAAAACATTCAATCACCCATGAATAACTCAGAAATTTATGCAAATGCTAGGGAAAACCCCAATGTGGGGAAACCCAAAGAGAGAGAGAGAGAGATTCTATTAGTTTTAGGAAAGATTTATTAGCAGCCACAGTACATTTCCAGCCAAGAGAAAAACCACTTACAACACAAAAACATGCCCCCACAAATATACCTTGAAATCTGTGCCACATTCTGTACAACTGTACGGATTTGCTGAAAACAACACCTCAATAAATGTGCCAACCACAAGTTGTTGTACCTTGTTTTCAATATTGTTGACCTCCTTAAAAAAACCCAGAAAATATGGCTCGAAAATTGTGCCACCTCTTGCATCGATTTTCATGCCAATGTTTACTATTGTACGTCCTGTACGGATCCGTATAGTATGGCCTATCCCAGCAAATAACTCAGCAGAAATTGAAAACAAAAAATTCCTCCTTAGGATTTGTGCCCAAGTTCTCTTGGGAAATGTGCCAACTCTTGTTGCTCACTTTCTTCTCCAAACTCTCCTAAGAAATCTCTCTTTCTCTTTTCTCAATGTGTCTTGCACACTACCCAATGCATTCTTTTATAAATCTGAAAATGACATTTTCCCTCCAATATGTCTTTTCACCTTTGTAACACACCCACAACAGGGCATACAAATTTTCACTTTTCTTAAAGGACAGAATATCCATTCATGGTTTCTAATTTGGAAAGTCAGGGAACCAGTATGACCTCCTGGTCAAGGATATTCGGTTCTAAAGACAAAAAACTCTTTGAGACCTTGATGGTCTCATTTTGTAATTAAACACAGAACCTTTCAGCTTCTTGGTGCAGGTTTAAGGGCACCTTCCACCTTCCCTTCCGCTCCCCTGTGAAATCTCAGAGTACTGGGCGTTAGCTCCTTTTCTAGATAAGCCCCCTATTGATGTGACATTGGGCGATGACCTTACGGGACCGTGTGATTGCAGACACGGCCAAAGGAGGTTTAAATCAAAATTATTTTCGACCCGCAATCCTCCTCAAGCCTCCATGTGTCCTCTTTTCAAATCCACGGTTTGAATTGTGGCTCATCCTCAAATTTTTAACGTCTGTGCAAAGTTTATCCCTGCAATGCTACAGGACCATCGATCTCCCAATATTGATGGTACTTCAAAAATTGGAGGTTCATATATTCCCCTCCCAGACCTATGATCAGATCTGACCTCTAGAAAAATCAACAGACGAGATCTCCTTCGTGATTTCAGGTTTCGAGAGTTTCAACTCTCAAAACCCTGCTCTCTTATGTACTTCAATCTTTCGAGTTGACAATCTGCAGACATTTGTCCTCCTAATCAATGACCCTTCCTTTACTTCGGGTGTTTGACCTTTCAACTGGATCAACGGTCTTGTGGCCCTCTTCTCGATCAACGGTCGAGATTTCCTTCAGGTTTTGTACTTTTGAGATCTCAAATTTCAAACTTCACCCTTTTCCCAATGGATTTTATTCGGAGGATATAATCCACTGATGTGTGTCCTCTTGATCTAACGATCGAGGATTACTTCGGGTCTTTATCTAGAGTTCTCAGATTTTATCCACGTCTCCCTTGGATCTGACGGCTCAGATCCACTTCGGGTGATCCGATGCTTGATATTCACTTCGGATGATCTGACGACTCAACTTCAATTCAGTTGATCGGACGGTTGAGATTTACTTCAGATTTCTGGAAGTTTAGACTTTGGAATTATCAACTCTCAATCCTTGCCTTCTCCTGAACAGAAAGTACCTGATGGCTCATATTCGCCTTGGCGATCCAACGCTTGAGATTTACTTCAGGTGATGTGATGGCTCAGATCCGCTTTGGTTGATCAGACAATTGGGATTCGCTTTGGATTTATAAAACTTAAGACTTCATGAATCTCAAATCTCAACTGAGAAACTATCGAATGGATTTCCCAAAGCTGTTGGTCTGATGGCTTAGACTCACTTTGCCAATTTGACACTTGAGGTTTACTTTGGATCTTCACCCAGAATCCACAGATTCACTCCACCTGTCCTCTAGATCTGATGGCTCAGATCTACTTCAGACGACCTGACGGTTGACATATACTTTGGGTATTTACCCTGAATCCATAGATTCACGCCACCTATCCTCTAGATCGACGGTTCAGATCTCTTCAAATAATCTGACAGTTGACGTTCACTTCGGGTCTTTAACTAGAATCCATATATTCATGCCACCTGTCCTCTGGATCTGACGGTTCAAATCTCTTCATCTCTTCGACGCTTAGGCCCTTGGCCTCTTTGGCACTTCAGCCCTTCAGTGCTTCAGGCTTCAAGAGTTTCAACTCTGAATATGAAACTCTCAAAGCAGTTTCTCCAAAGTCTACAAGCTGTCGTGACGTGTCCCTCTGGGTTCGACGGTCTAGATCTATTTCGGCTCTCTGGGACTCAGGAACCTTAGATATCAAACTTTAATTTCACCTGAGGACAATAGATCTCTACCACGTGTCCCTTTCAATACGATGGTTGAGATTTAATTTTGGGCTCCGACTCTCCAGGATTCGAGAGTTTCAACTCTTAATCGAAAACTCTCAAAGTGATTTCTCTTGAGTTATTGATCTATTGATGCATATCCCCGGGAGATCAACAACCAGGATTTACTTAGACTATTTGTCCTCCTCCTTATCCACTAAACTATGAAGTTGTGGATCTCACACCACCTATCCTCCTTGATGATGGACGGTCCCAATTTACTTCGGGACTTCAAGACTTTGACAAGTCCACTCTCCTGCGCACACAAGGGTTAATTCTTGTACATTTACTTCTGGATCCAACGGTTACTAGTCCTTTGTGCTCAGATCCAACAGATGGGATATGTTCCTCTCCTTTGTGCTTCCTTTGTTCATTGGACATTGATCTAATGGTCCAGGCTCCTCTCCACAACCGATCTGATGGTTGTTGTCGCTCCTCCTCCTAAGATTTCGAATTCCTGTAGCTTAGATGATTTTCTAAGTATTCAAAGGCCTTGGCCTTTGTTCCTCCCATGAGTCCATCTCTTGAACCTCGTCGGCACTTCTGAAAAGCATCCATCTCTTCTGAGATTTAAAACTTGGAATAATTCCTACTCTTGTTCCCTCTTAGCACTATCTCTTCTAAGCTTCAACTGCTCGGACCTCGAAGGTCTTTGTCCCTTATATTCCTCAAAGGGATATATGTTCCCTCCTAGTAACTTTCTCTCAAGAAATCCTTACTAAGTTACAGAGTGTTCAGTAACTTTGTGAGTGTCTCCTACGTTCTCTGTAACTTCTCCTTTGGGATTTTGGTCACTCCAACATGAGACTCTCTCAAAGCGCGAACTCTGAATCTCATAGATCGGATGGTCGAGAAGGATCTCAATGGATCCAGAGATCCATGGTCCAGATTAACTTTGGGACTTCGGTACTTCAGGTATTTTTACTTCCCTTACAACAAACTCACAGTTTGTCGAACTCATGAATTCCATAGGACTAAAGGGGTTAACTCCCACACTCCTTTCCATATCCAACGGTCATAACGGACCTTGGCTCTTTCAAAATAGTTTATTGTTCATTCGTCATCCGAACAAAGGAGCCTTCCCTTTCGATACATCAATATCACTATTCTTCCTTAGATTGGTTGGATCTAAAAGGCTTAAGAGCCTTCCTCTCTTTCTCTAGAACGTAACACTTGGTATATTCCTTCCACGCACCCCTCATGTTCATTCCTCAACTATAGAACTTAAGTGGTTCTCGGTCTTTGTTTTCCTCATAGAGAGCCTGTGCATACGTTCACTATCTCTCCTGAGATTTAACAGACTCCATCCTCCAAGGGACTCAAAATGACTAGGAGGGTCCACACGTGTACATGAAACTATGCCCAATGTCGACGAACTCATAGTCCGTGGCTCTAGCTTAAGCCCCCATAGGACACCAACATTTACGAGTATAAAACATATCCCATCCATATAATTTCCTACTTGCCTAATTATACAATCAAGCAAACACCAAAATGGGATATAGTATAAATCATTAAGAAAACATATCTATCCCTGCAACATTCATAGGATATCCAATTTTAATTCACAATACCACTTAAATACACAATATATGTGATTACTTATCTATTACAAGTGGTAGCCAACTAACTGACTTTGGGTGTTCGTCCTTCCACCCGACCATAGGCTCAGAGGAATTCATTCTTAGAACTCTAGACACCCTCATGCCAAGCCATGATATCACCAGGGAACTCTTGCAGTTCTCAAGGGATCTTTCTCTATTGCAGCTTCTTCTCAGGTTATGTTCTATGTAAAATTTCAGAGATTTCCTTCTTTGTTATGGCCTCGATGAGGTTTATCATGTGCTCACTCAGCATCAAGCTCGTGGCCTTCTGTCCATTATTTGCTAGAGAGATCTACGCATTCTCCTTAACCATTTGTATATATTTCTTCCAGGATGGTTCTTGACCCATCCTGTTCCTTCTTTCAAAAGGGAACTCCGGTTAGCTTGGCCTGTCATACCCAGTGGTACTTCGAGATGACATTCTGTAGTTTTGGCCATGTTTCCATTCATGGGAGTGGTTGATAATTCAACCACTCATTCGTTCTTCATTAACTGATTTCTCTCCTTGGGATCCGAAGGAGGTTTATTATCCTCATCAAGGTAATTTGAGGTTATTTGATATAATGACCCTCCCTTATAGTTTTCACATTCTTTCCTCTAGTGATATCATGGCTAGTACTTTCAAGGATTCACCCCCAAAGTCAGTTATTGACAATTCAAACAATAATACATTTACATTGTACACATGCCTTAGCATGGTAAATCCTATTTTATGATTAATTACAAGCTAGGGAAAATATGGGTGTTACAACCTTCCCCAACCCTAAATCCAAAGGCCAAGATCTAATCTTACCTTTGCGGGATCAAGGGCCATGATTCATTCCCTCCAAAATAAATCACTTAAAATATTAAAGTACAT
>SNQJ01S0061173.1:87473-102180 GCA_010110895.2 Picea sitchensis | reverse complement strand
TTGAACATATAACTTTTTACAAGGAAATACGTGTTTTTAACTATTAAACTTAATATACATTTTTATTATTGATATTAAATTACTATATTAAAAAAAAAATATATATATATATATAAAAGATTTATCTAAAAAATTAAGACACTCATTTTCATTTAAAAAGAATATATAAACATAAATCTCTCTTGATTTATGAACATCATATTTAAAAAATTAAATGAAAACATAAACCTTTCATCATTTATAAACATCATTAAAAAAAAAAACAAAAAAAATTAAACGAAAAACCTAAACCTCTCTTCCTTTATTTATTTGAAAAAAAAATGGAAAACCTAAATCTCTTAGAGAAATTAAATGGAAAATCGAAGTTGAAACCGCTTTATCTCGCTATCTATCTGTCTTCATGAATCGATACCGAACACTGGATTTATATAAATTCTAACTATTGTTGATTCAACAGGCACAAAATAAGTGCATTATGGTTCAAAGGAATTCAACAATTTAGTTGAAATGGGGTTACCAAATTCTTGCGGGTAAGAAAGGTAATATGATTACCTTTGAAAATGGTAAGAAAAATCTTATCAAGGCCAAGGAAGATACAAATAAATTCAAAAAAATAATTGCTATGATTGATTAAAGGTCAAGCAATCTGGTTGCTTGAGTGATGACTTCTATTTGATATGGAAAATTAAGAATTTATTTGTAATTGCTCCTACCTATGATTAGTATACAAAGTGGATATTGCATACAGAAAGATGGTATTGTACAAGTATCCATTATATCACGATTGGGATATTCTCCTTAAGTTGATACAAGACAAGAGTGATCTGGCGAACCAAATTCAAAAAAATCAGGGATCCAAATAGTTGTCTTCTATATCTTTTTATTTTAAAAAATGAAAGATTTATTTTGTATATGAAAAGCTATGAAATAGGATCGAATAAACACATATGGTTAGGATTCAATTTGTATAAAGTGTAAGAAAGACTAGATGTAAAGGAGTTTTTTTCCTTGAGAAAAACTAAATATTTTAATAAAATTTTATTGCAAACCTTGGGAAATTCTATGTTTCATTGTTTCAGTTCATGTGATTCATGTTCTTTATGTGATTTTCATTTCCATAATTTCTTCTTGAATGTGTCTCATGTTTTAAGTGTAATAAACTTAGTACGACCACTACTATTACAATTGCAAAGGAATCATTAAGGACACAAATTTCCTCATATATATTGTAAGTATTCACTGGACCTATGTCTTGTTCATTATGCCTTGTGAATAAAAATGAATTGTTATTTTCTATCCATTCTATGTTCTTAGCTCAGATATATAATTTCTTTCATAATTTTTTCTATTGGGAAGAAAAATAATATTTATCAAAAAGATACATTATTTTACTTTTAGTTTTGTTCCTTCAAAGTCTTCCTTCACTCACTAAATATTTAAATTGTTTGAAACATTGAAATCATGCCCTCAAGATTTGATAATTAATCATTAAAGTTTAGTAATCAAAACCTAAGGTAAAATCAGCAAAACACTTTGTTTTAGGACAGATAGACAAAATCAAAATCAATCAAAGTAAAATAAATGCCTTGGCATAGTTTCCCAGCCAGAAGCATCTCAAGGGTTACAACACATTGTCAAAACACAATGTTTAATATTGTATTCTTATCTCACGGGAAAACTAAATTATATATTTACTTGTCATAAGTTTCACCTGTTTGATTTTGCTTTTGACCGAGTATGCCATAGGTTTTCTTTGCTTATGTCAATTGATCTCTTGAATCGCTCCTCTTTCACTTGACTTGACTTGACTTAAGTGTAATTGAACCCACTTTTATTTTTTATTTTGTTTTTATTTTTTTAATGTTATGTAGCTCATCTCCCTCATCATGGGAATTAGAAATGTGACAACATCTCCCTCATACTGCAATTGAGATACTTTTGGCACAAAGATATATACACTTAAATTTACAATTGCTAAAGATCTACAAAATAAAATTTAATTTTTATAAGTATACAAAGTGAAAACAAATCTAAGAATTTGAGGGTGAATGGTTATGATGGAGAGAGGGAGAGAACCGCAATGGAGAGAGGAGGGTGATGGTCATTCAAATGGTTGTGTGAATATGCAATCATTTACCAGTGCAATGGAAGGTTGTATAAGCCTTGGTTCTACCATGGAGAGTATCCAGATTGTTGATTTTTCTAGCATCGGACAGGTATTCTCATGTTCCCTATGTGTTGGGCATGTGGGAATCGTCGTGGGCACCACATTACACTCTTTATTTGGTGAAAACCGTCATTGGAATGAATTTGGGGATTCATGGGCTTGGTGGTGGGATTTGTGGGTTTGTGTTTGGGATTCACACCCACACGAAAGGCTCATTTGATGTTGACTTGTGGAGGGGATTCTATTTTGACCCCTAAGACTTGTATATAAAAGAGAGAGGTCATTGTGGCATTTCATATGGTGTAGAGTGTGTGGAGACATGATGAAGTTAGCATAAGTGAGTTTGCACTTGTACCAAGGAGCTCGATAACTTCAACAAGGGAATGTATGTAAATATGGAAAATATGGACTAGGAGAGAGGCATTTGTAGAAGGAAGAAACTATATGAGTGGAGAAAATCGTACGAAAGTGTCCGTACAATTTTTCATACATGTACGCAGGTTGCAATTGGCATAGTCGCATATGAATGTGGGTTGCGGTGGGCATAATTGTGTATGTACGCGAGTTGTAGTCAGGTGAATTGTGTACATCCGTACATGGTTTCTGGGAAGGAGTAGGTCCATACAGATTGGCATCAACAATAGTACAGGTGACGTCAGTAGGTCATACAGGTGGTCTGCAACAAATTTGTGGGAAGAGGAAATTTCCATGGATTTGTTGAAGTTTGGTTTTCTGATTTTTCTGTTATTGGAGGACAAGGTAGTCCTCAGATTTTGGTGAAATTGCATTGGTTGGGAGGGTTGGTTTTTCCCTTAGAATTCTCAAACTGACAATGTTATAGAATAGAAAATCTATGTCTCATGTGTGTTCATGATTCATCAATGGTCTTGTATTTTATGCTGCATATATTTTTTAGTCAATAATTTTCAGCGTAAAAGTGTTCAGTGATAACAGCTAGGGTTTACTTTTAGCTCATTGGCAAGCAATTTGCATATCTGAAAATTAGTCACATAGAGTTGCATGTGAAAATTAACATGGTATCAGAGCTTGGGATCTGAAGAGAATGGGATCATCTTTGAGAAACATAGCTTATATAGTTGGTTGCATATTTCTTGTTCTTGTTCTAGGCATGTCACAGGTGACAGCTCTGAGAGGGAGTTGTAGCAGTGTTGAGGAGTTAGCTCCGAGAGGGAGTTACAATATTGTTGCAGGTGGCAGCAAGTTAGATGGTCTCGAGTTTGAGACATGGAGCAGATTGTCCAGACGAGGAGTTGTGGACTATTTCAACTCGTTGGTGTGGTAGGTTGGGAGTTTTGGTGGATTGGTGGAGAGCCTAGATCACAGCAGTATTTTGTGCGGCAAGTTTCCAACCCTCTGGATGTACTTTCAATGACTTTTCATAGTGAGTTGTGATGGGGGCAGCTCATATTCTTTGGCATGGATGAGATGGATTTGTGTGTATGTCAAGTTAGTGAGATAGAGTCTTCATTGGGCCAGAGAGATACACATTGTCGAGGTACAACAGTATATGAAGTGTTTGACCCAGGAGAGTGAGGACACTTCCATAGATGAGTTGTGGAGGTCTAGAGTGGACTAGATTGAGTATCCACCCGCATCTTGGGATTGTTCAAAGAGAGGACACGGGCTCAGTTGTAGTGTGTAATTAGACACAAAGAGTTTTTGGTGACTTGGATGATGGACTCGAGTAGAAGTTCATCGGATGGTCGTGACCTGGGTAAGTGGGATGCTTACCTTACAGAATTGCACGGTTCTTATACAGTGGGAGCCACTGGCACATGACAGGGGCACATGATTTGTTCGAGTGCTTCATAATGTCTGACTTAGGTATGTATGATGACCTTGATATGAGGACCAGGCATGTATTACGGGGATCTCGAGTAGTGGTATCTTGGATGGAGTCAAGGGATGTGTTGGGAGTGGAAAATGTGTTATGGGTGCTAGGAGTGTGTTCTTAGCCTCAGTGATTGAGGAGTAGGGATATGCAATGTTGTTTTGAGATGGACAGGTGTTATTAGATGCTTAGAGGATTTATCCCAGGAACAGTAGTGGTCCCAGATTTAGAGAGGGAAAAGTATATAGGTTGAGGGACTAGCATGTGCATGTTGTGACCAGCAGGAGTAGAAGACAGTGGACGATGAGCAGGTAGCTCCAGAGGTTATGTAGACTCAAAGGGATTCTAACTTCAAAGAGATTCGAGAGGCTCAGAGGGAAACATAGTCATTTAGTCGGAGCCAATATTCAAGTCCATATGGGAGAGAGGCGTCTTCCTATACTGTTAGGAGGGTATCATGAGTTGAGATAGCCAAGAGAAGAAACATGCTCAGGATTGGGAGAGGCTTCTAGGAGCATGGTGTCTTCTAGGGAGGGATCATGCCAGATAGTAGGATTTGCTTCAATGACCAAGGGTGCATCCAGTCAGAAAGATTGGAGGGAAAGATTTGCTTCGATGATAGAGGGGGCAACCAATCAAGTGGATTAGAGAGAAGTTGTGGTAGTGGATCCAGTGCAGGAGAGAGAGCTACTTCTAGGTGATTTTGGAGTGTGGTGAGAATACCTTCATCGCTAAGAGGGAGTGTAGATTTTTGTAGCTTTGGACAGACATATTCTCACGTGCATCACATTACACACTTCGTTTTTTGAAAACCATCATTGGAATGAATTTGGGGCTTCATGGGTTTGGTGGTGGGATTTGTGCGTTTGTGTTGGGGCTTCACACCCACAAGAAAGTCTAATTTGATGTTAACTTGTGGAGGGGCTTCAATTTTGACCCCTAAACTTGTATATAAAGGAAAGAGGTCATTGTGGCATTTCATATGGTGTAGAGTGTGTAGAGAAATGATGGAGTTGGCATAAGTGAGTTTTCATTTGTGCCAAGGAGCTTGGTGATTCCGGCAAGGGAATGTCTATAACTCTGGAAAATATGGCATAGGAGAGAGGCAGTCGTAAAAGGAAGAAAATGTACGAGTGGAGTGAATCATACAGAAGTATTTGTATATTTTTTTTGTACATGTACGCGGGTCGCAGTGGGAACATTCATGTATGTACGTGGGTTGCAGTGGGCACAGTCTCATCATATGTTTGTGGGTTGCAGTAAGGTGAATCACGTACATTCATACAGTTTTTCTAGGCAGGAGTAGGTTCGTACAGGTTGATGTCAGCAACAATATAGGTGACTTCAGCAGGTCGTATAGGTGGCCTGCAGCAAATTTGTGGGAAGAGGAAATTTCCAGGGATTTGTTGAGGTTTGTTTTCCTGATTTTTTTATTGTTGGAAGACAAGGTTTTCCTCATATTTTGGTGAAATTGCATTGGTTAGGAGGGCTAGTTTTTCCCTCAGAATTCCTAAAATTGACAAGGTTACAGAAAAGAAAAGAAAAAAAATTGTGTCTCATGTGTGTTAATGATTCATCTTTGGTCTTATTGTTTCCGCTACATATATTTTTCAGTCAATAATTTTCAATGTAAAATTGTTCAGTGATAACAGCTAGGGTTTATTGTTAGCTCACTAGGAAGCAATTCTCATATCTGAAAATTAGTCACATAGAGTTGCATGTGAAAATTGGCATGGATTGGTTGTTGGCATAGGTACAAATGGACTTGGTGGTGGCTTTGCTTCTAAAATTATAGGTACAAGGTTGTCTTTCAATGCAAAAGGGATTCTCTTTTTTTGCAAGTACATGTATTGATTTGGGAGGAAAGGGTGCTTCATATTTTTTAAGCACTATTGATTTGGTGGCTATGGAAGTGGAGAAATCAATCAATGTGGTTGTTGGCTATGGATGCGAGAAATCAATAGATTTGGTTTGTTCAAGTGATGGTGAGGGTTTTCATTTCACTAAATACTTTGGGGTTAAGGGTTTTGAAGTGAATCATTTTTTTAAAGACATGATTTGGAATAGTATGGAGGGTAGAAACAATGTTCACCAATAGCATGATCAATCTAGTGAAAGTTCTTTGTTGGACTATATTTCCTTGAACAAATCTATTGGTGATGATTCTCTGAAAGTTGTGGTGCACTCTTTGAATGCTAAATTCTCTATGATCTTGACTCATAGCACCTCTAAGGCTTCAAAAGAGTTGCTTCCTCTTCCATCTCAAGGAAAGTCAATCACCATAAAAGATGATTTGGTGTTGGCACCCAAATTTTTGGGTGAATATTGCATGTGTGCACAAACAAAGTTGTATGTGCACATTCTATTTTTGCACGCACTCAAGCAGTTGTGTGAGGGGTAATAGTAGTTGCACACACTGGATCAATTTTTGGTGATGTGTGTCAGTTCGAGTTCTTCCAAAGAGAATTGGTTCGAGTTTTGGGATGTGTGACAAAAATCAAGAAGACATCACATGCACGGTGGAATCAAGAAGAGAATCTTCGAAAAATCTCCCTGAATGATAACTGCCAGTACCACAAGGGAACGTGGAGCAAAAAGAAGATGAGCTAACAAGGTAGTTAAGATTACCTTGATTCTAGAAAGGTTATGTGGAATGCGGGAAGGTGATAGAAGTGTGTGGGACTGGAATCTGGAGGAACAAGTGGGGCAGAAAGGAAATAGATAGAGCGCCAAAGCGAAGAAGCAGATAAAAGGAAGCAATTACAATAGAAAGAGATTTGGTTAGCTAGTTAGCCAGTTAACTCACTAGTTAGTATGTGGGTTGCTACTTTGATATTGTTTTCATTGAGCTCACTCTGAGCATATGCTTTGTAATGTCCCTGATTGTAAGTTTGCCTTCGTCCTCTCTCTGTAAATTCTGAAGATATGCACATGGAACGATGTAATATAAGAATGAGGAATTGCATAGAAAAGTTGGGCTCTATTGTTGTCAATATATAAATTGCTTAATATATGCATGTGAATGATGGAATGAGAATGATAATAAAGTTGCAGTGATTATGGATCTATGATGTGTCAATTATCTGCCTGATTGAATGCCTTATCTTTGTTATGTTTTATCATATCAGAGTGAGCTCAATGAATAACATGATTGCAATCCTCAATGGATCTTTGTGTGATTAGTCCTTCATTGCCAACACAAGACCAAATGGTGTATGTGATCCTCATGGAATCTCAGGTGATACCATCCTCAACCTTGGTTAAGGATTGATGTGTCAATGCCTTGGCATTTTTGTTGGTCAGTCTCTGGACGAACCTTGGGTCTTCAACCCCCCATCATTAGGAAGGACACTCACAAGTGTGAATTGAGCCAACAAATGTTTCTATTGCATGGACGTGAAATTCTTGTATTGAATGATGAAGGAAAAGAACGAGGTGGTATCTATCTCGAGAATAAATTCAATATTGGTTAGTTGCAAAGGAACATGAGTTTTCTCAGCGAGAAAATCGAGGTCTGAGAGTCAATGTGAAGCGATGGAAAGATAATAATCTCTACATTGATATGCATACTTTCTTTGTTGAATTTACATATTTATCTTATGAATGGTTGAAGAGGTATATTGCTACCAATATTGATTTGAGGCCTCTACAACCAGTAGTTTGGAATCAAGCCAAGATTGATAGGTTGAATACTTTGGTTAACAAGTGGACTCAAGCCATCGATTTATGGTTTTCTCTAGTGAAGGAAGGGTATATAATTGAATTTTCTATGGAATACACTGATTATTTTAGTGAAGATGACAGGAAGTTCACGGAAGGTCCTAGAAGAAGGTTGTTGGAAGAAATATCACTCTAGATAAAGATGTTGTTAATAGAGAAGGGTCATGTACCACCCCACTTCCCTACATTAGAGAAATATCAGAAGATGCATCATACCCCATTTAGTGAATTGTGTAAGTTTGTGGGACATGATGTCAACAATTGTCGGCCACTCCAGTTGATGCAAGATCATACCCACAATGTATTTTGGGTCCAAGAGGAACAGAAGGGTGGTGATCGTGACAATGTTGAGAGAGTTGGATATAAAGGAGGTCCCAGAGGCGGCTATGGACACAATCGTGGATGAGGATATGAATGAGGGGGAGGCAGAACCCCCACTTGCTTTAACTGTGGAGAGATTGGTCACGTGTCCAGGTTTTGTACCAAACCGCATCCTCTTTGTGGGTATCGTTACATCTCAGAGCATGTTACAGAGGATTGTATCGACTTGTTGAATAAGTGGGAAGAGAATAAGGCACATTGCAATATGGTGCATGTAGAATCGTGTGGAAATAAGAACAAGGATGAGGAATTTGATGTCTAGGTGATAACCTGAGGCAGATCAAAAATGAGAATGGATTTCAATCAAGGTGAAGACTCGGGTCAAAGGTCAGATGGGAAGATCAGAAGGGTAGCGCAGCACCCTCCTAAGTTTGATGTTGCTTGGAAAAAGCAATTTATGTGCGATGTGCAGAGGGCCATTGAATAAGAAAGAGTGTTAGAGGAGTTGCAGCGCATGACACAAAGGTTGCTTGAACATGCCAAGATTCAGGAATAAGTTCAATGTATGACACAAAGGTCACTAGAAGAGGCTCGCGCCCGTGAAGAATTATAGCACGCGACGTAGAGGTCGTTGGAGGAAGCTTGTGTGTGTGAAAAAATACAATGTGTGATGTAGATGTCGTTAGAAGAAGCACACAAACAAGAGGAGATGCAACGCACTAAACAAAGAGTGATTGAGGAATAGGTGCATGAGAAGTTGAAGTGCATGGCAGATGAATAAGCATTGTGTGAGTTGACTCGTGAAACACAGACTGAAGATCAAGTAAGTATCTTCTTATATTTTTGTTTGAGATTGTTAAATGATCCTAATCTTGCACAAAAGCTAACACATATTTTAGCAACTTACATGGGGCAAGACGGGACGGAGAGAAAAATATCAAACCCCCTACCATAAAGGGATATATGCAAAGTCAGTAAACAGAAGAGCATGGGTAGAGAATTGAAGATGACAATTGAACTTGGGAGTTATGAAATGGATGGAGTCATGTTGCATCTGGGTTATGACGTTAACATCCTGCCGAAGAAGTCATGGGAATTGATGGGTAAACTGAATTTAGTTTGGTTTCCCATACAACTGCAATTGGAAAATCAGTATAGGATCTACCCTATAGGCTAACTAGATAAAGTTTAGATGAACATAGAAGGGGTAAAGACAAAGGTTGATTTTGAAGTCATGGAGATTATGGATGACTCTGATCCATACCCTGCATTACTTGGCATTGATTGGGCCTTAGACAATAATGCAGTGTTGAATTTGAAGAAGTGTCAAATGCCATTTGAGATGGACACCCTACACATGATCGCACATTTAGATCCTAATGACGGGGATAGGTACAATGAGTCGGTGGATGACAATGCATGGAGTTATGTTATTGAAAATATTTATAAGATCATTAAGCACAAGGAAGATTATATCAATCCCACCGTAGATGGAGAGATAAGTTGGTGAATCGTAAAATCCTATGATAGTGATTCATATGACTCCATGGAGAGATGGAAGCAAAAACTATATGAATTTTTGACAAGAAGATGCATGTGTATCACTGTCGAGGTGCGCGAGGAAGAATTTGGGTCCTATCGGTTCAATGGGTTGGATATAGAGGATGCATTTATTGCTTGGATGCATCACTTTCCTGAACACCACTAGGTATGTGACCTCGATATAGTGCTCATAGGAATACTTTTGTGATGGTGGGTGGCACATCAAGAACCTCACTATGAATGGGCAGTCGTGGAAGACTTGATGAGGGAAAGATTCAGACCGGATGTAAATATCCATCGATACATGTGCCCTTGCGAGAGGAGATGGATGTCCAAGTAGTGGTGCAAGAAACGCAACCGATATCTGAAGAGTCGGTGTGTGCTGCCAAGAAATCACTCTATACCCCCGGTCCCTTGGTTCTCCACTAGGAAATTAAGGAGTTGCATGCATGAAGGAGGGAAAAAAATACTACATCTATGACAACCGAAAGAACGTTTACTACTTCACCCTTTCCCAACCTCATTAAGAAAATAGACGAGTTGGAAATAAGTGCAGATGAATTGTTAAGTCAATGTATACTACCAGAACTAGCTAAGCTGATTCCAGGACCTCCATGATAGAAGTTGACCAATTGGGCGTGTATGAGAAAATGGTGTGACCCACCAGGGGTCACTGCGGCCAAGTAATATAGGATGCACTATTGTAGGGGTGTTCATGAAGCATGCATGGCGCACCCGGAGAATAAGACTAGTGCATGTACGACGTCATCTAAGTCATCATTATTTGTGAATGTTCAGCAACAAAAAAGATTGGTAATAATAACGATGGACATGACAGTCAGTTACACCACATTAAATTAATTCAATTTCGGGAAAAGAAGGTCATTAATGTCACTGACAAGAGGAAAATTTGTTTGATTTAGCATAAAGATGCAGTTGATATTGTTGGTTGATGGAAAGATCGACATTATGGCAACAGTGAGTAATTGATGCCCCGAATGTTTTCGATGGTTTGATGAAAAATGGTACCAACCAACTCGAGGAAAATACGATGCAATAACTCTACATTCGATGAACTGTAGGCACCATTATGGTTTCATTATCTTGAGGTTCAGTGGAGTGTTCCACCTCTGTACTTATCCCATGAATTCAGAGAGCGCTCTTTCACTCCTCTCTTCGTAAGGTGTTCGCAAACAAAAGTGCAAAACCTTGTTAACTATCATGCGATCGAATCCCTTCTCCTTTTTGAATTTTGGATTAGTTGTGAGAGATCATAACATAGTCACTAGAACTTGTATGGCCTCCTCAAGAAAACCCCACGCCCAACCAAAATCTAAGGCCCTAAAGGAAAATCCAATTTTTGATCATCTGCTACCATGCAATGTATAGTTTGAAGGGTCCACGTTCAAGAAGGTTCCCCTACTAAAATGTGTTCACTATAACATTAGGGACTCCAATCAATTCCATGAGCTACAACTTGATAGGTACATAGAGGTCATCCAAAAAGAAGATGGTACAGAGAGATTAGTGACTCTGGAATGGGTGAATCGATTAAGGAAATATGGGATTCTCACATTGCTCAAATGTCTCCATTGTCATCATGCCCTAGTTGTCCAGTCATGCGTCTTTTTCCTCCTTACAAGATTGCATGGGATTGGGTACCTATGGTTAGAACAACCCTATCTTATTGATCAAAATATTATGCACAGTATTTTTTGCCTTCCCACTTCAGGCGAAGATCCGATAGATAGTCTCAAAGCAAAAGATGCAGCTCAAGAGGAGGTATATTCTAGATTTGACACTCACAGAGGAAAGTGAGGGATTGTAATCCACTAAATTAACAATTCAATTGTCATGTTTGCAACACAGTTACTCGCATGCAAGCTCATACTGGTCCTCACACCAGAACACTATGTTGAAGGGATTCAAATGGCATGGGTCCAATACTATCTAAATGAGTTCATCATTGACTACCTTAAAGCTCAAGATTGGGGAAAAAAATTCCATTACGGTTGGGTCATCCTTTTATTGAGTATGGTGCTATGGAAACCACCACCATGATTTGAAGTAGACTTGGAAGGCACCCCCTCATTCATTTCCCCTCGGTTCCTAACTCTCTGGCATTCCACAAATCACGAGGCCCGGGAAATAGTCTCCAAATCCTTCCGTCAGTGACTTACACAATTAATTGTGGCTTATGTTGAGATGGTTCTCATCCAAGTACGACTCTTCCACAGTTATGTTGATTATCTTGAATTTAAATGTAATTTCCATAATGTTTTCATATCTCCATGCGTAGCAACAAACAAGATGTAAGTCGAGTTCCCCTTCTACATTATGGAACGAGACATCTTGGCTAGGTCATTGCTCAAAACCGAGACAAGGTTGCCGCATCCAAGGAACGTGAGTCTCCCCTTTCAAATGAGCACATGCAAAACATATGTGGGTCACGCGTAGAGGCCAATGTTGTCTGAAAAAGAAAGTGATCTTCCAAAACTCGGGTCCAAACCTCTATTAACCTTGACAATAGTGCAGAGGATGACCATTGACCCTCCCCGCGTGCAACCCCAATCATCGAAGAGGTCCCAAGAGATTCAGCTTGAACAAAATTTCAACCTGGTTCAAGAAAATGTAGATGCACCACTACCATGAAGCAGGTATAGGTTGGTTCCCTAAGTTATAACCATCAAATCGCTAAACTAGTGAAGGAGATTCACACTCAATTGGCCAAACAGCAGGCATTCCAATATTCTATGATGTGGAAGGTGGACACTCTCGGCCAACAACTTGATTTACCATCACCACCAGATTCTCCACCCCCAGAACCCCAATCCATAGATGTGTCGGGATTGAGCCACCAAAGAGTTTTGAGTGTCATCCCACTTTTTATGATTCCCTCCAACTCATCAAAGACACAGTTCGCCCTTTCTCAAGTCCCTACTTTCGAGCTCCATAGATTAGTGACTACCATGATCTACAAGCTTGGGGAGAAAAACCAAACTCTCACATGAGAGCACACACATTTACGCCTTCAGTTCGACTAAGACTCCTCAAGACATACAGACACCAGGTCTCGATTATAGCAGCAATCAAATGCACGATATGAACTTGAAGTTGCTCAATAGAACCTCCAACAAATGCATCTTGTTGAGGCTAATGCACATGCTAAAATAAGGCGCAATATGATTCCTTTATGGCCTGTCATATAGATGTATTCATTGTTTTAGATGAGGCTTCCCTATAGATTAGTAAGAGAAAGTAGGTACATTCATAGATCTCGACACCAAGGAAACTTAAATGGATTTTCGAGTGCATTCATGTCATAGAATCTCATAATGGACCGGTGCATGGATTCACCGGTTCATGCTAGAAGAGACAAATTTGCAAAAATAGGTTGCAACAACTAAAGTGGTTGTCCAGGATGGCCTCAAAAGGTGGCAGGAATTTTCAGGGGTGATTGATTGTAGCTTCACTCTATGGACCCACCTACATATGCCCCCAGAATTAACAACTCTTCATGATAGTGTTCGCATAGTCAAGATCGAGGTCACACAGTAGAAGAATAACTTGGCCTTGTTACCTCCCGGTGAGCGTGCAACTATGATGATAGTAATTGCCTCCAAGCCAAAGGAGATTATTGTAGCTAAGGCTTAGTTGTAGAGTATATAATATCTCATCAACTATGTGGCCAATAAGGCCTTAATATTAGCCTAAGTCACAGATGTGTAGGTTGTTGTCGACCCCTTGATTGAGAAAATGAATGCAATGGACCTGATAGTTCCTCAGGTCACAACAGACGATGTTGATGTGGTTTTTTAGCTCACCCAATAAATTCAAGGCATCCTTAATGAACTCGATCGCCAAGTCAAGGAGTTTGTGCAAAAACTTAAGAAAATTGTTCCATCTGTGGCATCAGTCATTCCCCGAGGCAGTTAGTACGAGGACGATCCAAGTAATAGTGGTGGGGGCATGTTGGCACCCAAATTTTTGGGTGAATATCACATGAATGGACAAACGAAGTTGTGTGCGCTCATTCCATTTTTGTGTGAACTCAAGCAGTTGTGTGAGGGGTAATATTAGGCGCATGCACTGGATCAAGTTTTGTTGATGTGCGCTAGTTCAAGTTCTACCAAAATGCATCGGGTCGAGTTTTGGGATGTGCACTGAAAACCAAGAAGACATGACAAACACAAATTTGGGAAATCTCCCCGAACAATTACTACCAATAGAACAAGGGAGCGTAGATCATAAAGAAGATGAGTTGGAAACAGTTAAGATTGCCCTGATTCCAAAAAGGCTATGTGGAATGCAGACAAGTGACAGAAGAGTGGGGGACTGGAAACTAGAGGAACGACTGGGGAAGAACTGAAAGAGACAGAGCGTCATAGCCGAAAAGAAGATAAAAGGAAGCAATTACAACAAAAAGAGAGTCGGTTAGCTAGTTAGCCAGTTAGCTCACTTTCCAATCTGTGGGCTGCTATTGTGATATTTTTGTCATTGAGCTCACTCTAAGTGTATTCTTTGTAATTTCTATGATTGTATGTCTGAGTCTTTCCTCTCTATGGAGTCTAAGGATATGTGCATGGCGCAATGTAATGTAAGAATGAGGAATTGCATAGAAGAGTCGGGCTTTGTTGTTGTCAATATATGAATTGATTAATGTATGCTTGTGAATGATGGAATGAGAATGATAATAAAGTTGCAGTGATTATGGATCTATAATGTGTCAATTATGTGTCCGATTGAATATGTTGTATATGTTATGTTTTATCATATGTTAAGTAAGTTGCAATGAATAACATGAATGAAATTCCCGATGGATCTATGTGTGATTAGTCATTCATCGTCGACACAAGGCCAGATGGTCTATGTGATCCTCATGGCATCTCAGGTGAGAACTTCCTTATCCTTAGCTAAGGATGGATATGTTGATTCCTTGGGGTTTTTGTTGGTCAAACTCTAGACGAACCATGGGTCTTCAACCCCCAGTGTTAGGAAGGACACGAGCAAGTGCGAAGTGAGCCAACAGTTGGTGGTGAGTCTCAGTCAAGATTTGGAAGATCCACAATTGATTCTTGAGATAGGAGAGCCCTCCCCTAAAGTGG